>MJUU01059801.1:0-18783 GCA_002080025.1 Modiolus philippinarum | reverse complement strand
TTATTCTTCCATCCTTCTTTATTCCGGTCGCAATGAACTTGTCCGAACCAGATCTCAGACACCATAACACCTAAAGCTTTGAAACTTTGTATGATGTTAGCCCCATATATCTAGATGTGTAATCAGGAAAAAACTGTCCAGGAGGGGTCCATTAAGGGTACATTTGGGGGGCTCAAAAAGGGGTAGGGTTGTCCAATGTTAACCCTATGGGAAAATTAAATTTTGAATGTTTTGCACCATAGTTCTCTCTGTATCTCAAAAACTTTTAATACTAGCTCAATGAAACTTCATAAGAAAGATGTGTGTCATGTAAGAAAGAGTTCCATGGTATTAGAAATTTCAAAATAACAATGGTTACCATGGAAACCATGAAAAAAATTGGAAATTTTGAGAAAATTGTATTTTCTGCTTATAGATGTATTTTGATTACAGCAATATGTATTACTTAAATTATAAGGGGAACCCCTGCCCAATTTTTTTTTGAAAGAGGGTTTAAAATTGATTGTAATGAATGGTAATGGATGGGGGAAATTTCAAAATAACGATGGTTGCCATGGAAACCATGCAGAAAATTTGAAATTTTGAGAAAATTGTATGTTTTGCTTATAATTGTATTATGATTACAGCAATATGTATTACTTAGATTATAAGGGGAACCCCTGCCCAAATTTTTTTCGGAAGGGGGTTTAAAATTTATTCTTATGGATGAGAAATTTCAAAATAACTATGGTCGCCATGGAAACTGTACAAAAAACTTAAAATTTTGAGAAAATCGTAATTACTGTTGATAATAATATTTTTATTACAGCTAAATCTATTACTTAGGTAATAAGGGGAACCTCTGCTCAAATTTTTTTTTGAAACAAGGTATGAAATTGAATGTACAGGATATTAGTGCATTTGGTTGCCATGGAAACCAACCCAGAAACCTCCAATTTTAAGAAAAACATGGTTTTCTTTTGCAATGCATGTAATTATTTGATTTCAGCAACATGTATAAATTAGTTTGTAAGGGGAATTCCTGTTCAAATTTTTTTCCAGAGGGAGTCTCGTAATGCCTTGAAATCCGATATGGGAGTTCGTTTTGGGAGACTTTTGTGTTTCGCTTGCGAACACAGTTATCACTTGTTATTATTATTATGTCGCCCCAGACGAAGTCGGGGATACATATTGTTATTGTTCCGTTTCTTTGTTATTATTTTTTTTCTTTCTTTATTATTATTTTACTTCCCGAAATTTTGTCCGGGCCTTTTCTCAAAGCTACCTGAACCGAATCACTTGATACTTGGCACACAGTTGGACCACCATGTGAAGTTGTGCATGACAGTGAGAAAATTTTCAAAATGGCCGCCATTTCCAAGATGGCTGCCATTTTACGTTAAAAAATTGAGGATTCAATATCTCGGCAACTGCTTTGCAGAAACTCTTCATTTTTTAGAGAAATGTTCAATAGGATGAGTGGAAGGAATCTTTGCGAAGAAATTTTTCAAAATGGCCGCCATTTCCAAGATGGCCGCCAAAATACGTTGAAAATTTAACCATGTCCGATGTCAATGAAAATTTATTTCTAGGTAGATTTTGACACTGCGAACAAGATGCAATGGGAGAAAATTTCAAAATGGCCGCCATTTTCAAGATGGCCGCCTAAATGCGTCAATATTTCAACTTTGTCCGATTTCAACGAAAATTGATTTCTAGGTTGATTTTGACGCTGCAAACAAGATGGAAGCATCGAATTGGCTGCCAGGGGCGACATCAGCTATTGCTTGCAATTGCAAATCTAGTTAAATTTACGACCTACTTTAAGAAATGAAGGAGATTTAAAACATTCTCTTTTTTGCGTCCAAACGTCGCGTGCATAATCTTTGTACTGCATGGGAGTGACAGTGGCTTTGTTTATTTTAAGAAATGAAATGGTACCGGTATTCCCTTCATTTGAACGAAAACAAACCCCAAAATTATTTTTCCCATTTTAATGTAAAATGCCACAAAGAGTGTATGTATTAATTTTATGAAAATTTAAAAGCTATTAAAAACATGCATTATTCACTTCATCTTATTCATATTTTCTTACGCTCACTCGCCCCTGTACTTCATATTCTGACTCATGGGATGGGGTGATATTTTGATACATAGCTGTGTAAATCCCAATAATATATACTTTTACAGCCATACAAGACATTTTCCAATTTATTTAGTCAAACAATTATTGTGGCCGCCTATGTAGAAATTGGGTGTATTTGTGTTTTCATAAGATATGTTTCTTTTCTAATTTACATTTTTTTTCTTCTTTTTCCAATTGTGAACATTCCCTTTCTATGCAGCAATATACCTACCTCCTAGCGTATGGAGTGTACACTTCATAATAATTTGTTACTGTAGAGCCTTCAGTTCATACAGTAACTTTGTGGAAAGAGCATAAGCATTGTCACAAAAACTGCTGAGTCAGGGATATGTTCGGCCGTTGCTACTTTCGTCCCTACAGAAATTCTATGGCCGTCACCACGACATCATAGATAAATATGAAATGTCAGTGTCACAAATGAAAACTGACATTCTCAACTAGATTCACGTCTTCCCAGATTTGAAATTACCGGTTTTAACTTTACCCTGGATTGACCCACTGACAGTGTGACGGGTACTGTATACAGAGAGCAGGACATGCTTACCCTTCCGGATCACCTGATGTCACTTTTTTTAAGAGTTCACACTGTTAGTACTTCAGTTTGTTGTGTTGTAAATGTATATGTAGTGTTTATGTGTTTGTGGGCATGTAGTGTCATTAGTCTTCCGTCTTCTGGTGTTCTTGGATTTTACCTTGTCTCTGGACTTTGATTTATGTAATCTTGGGCTTTGTCCCTTCTGTATTCTGCTGCCGTTGCTTTGATGCGTTTTGATTTATATGATGTCGGCAACAGGAATTAATTCGCGCGTTTTAGTAGACGAGTGACTGAGACTGGAAATTTTCAATTTTAATGCACCCATGTGACATGCAGGTAAATTGCATATCGATGGAAAGAGGAAAATGAGTACAATTCAATCAGACCTGTCGTCACTTTGAAATATGGTACAATTTAAAAAAAATTGTCAAAGGTCATATAACGATTTTTGCATTTATTTAAATTGAGATAGATATTATATATTTTTTCCATGTTTAATGCCTGAATTTTCAAATGAAAGTATTTGTTTAACAAAAGCATTGTTTGTCTATACTTTCACACGTAAAATGAAATGGCTGTGACGATTTGTGACGTCATTTCACAATAAAATTGAAATTTGATAAGCCAAACAGCACTATATAGCCATTTGCGTTTTTTTTTACTATAAACCTTATATTTCATGCTTCATCTGATTTTTTATATCAAGCAAGAAATATAAATGATTTATAAACAGAAAAAAATAGAATAAATTTATCATGACACAAAGCAGAAATACAAAGTCGATATGCACTTTTACAATATTTGCATAAATTCAAGTTAAAGCTCAAATTGTTGATCAAAATATACAAATATAGCCTGTTGATGAAGTCAGTTCTTTGATTTATAGACGTGATTAGAGAATATTGGCCGAGAATGCAGTCCGAGGTCAATACTCTAGTCAGGTATAAAAATCCATATATTGTCCGAACTTGCAAAGCTACATATTCTGTTTTATTCCTCTATGGCATTACTCTTGCATTATATAAGATGCATAGTCCTATTACCTAGCATATCTGGCGCTTCCAAGTATAGAATATTATATACTAGTGCCAATACCAGGTTTAAACAATAATTACAAAACGTCTTGTGACGTCAAATGAACCAATCACATCGCACAAATAACATCATGAAAATTTCCTTACTAAAAAGGTTGACTTATCAACTGCTGTCAACCCAGAAAAATGTTTATAAATCCTTCGTCTGTATGTCGGTACACAAGACACAAGAGTTTGCGAAGTCTCTGCTCAAAGCACAATTTCTAAACCAACAAGACTCGATTTTGGCAAAGGTATTACTACACCGATTAGGTTCTACATGTTCCTTCTCTCTTTGAAAAGTACACATGAACTTATATCTGACAAAGACTCTGGTTCTAAAACTGAACGTTGTGACAGGCGTTCTATCGAAATAACGAGACCCAATTGTACCTTAAATGACGTTCTTTCATGAAATGACAAGGGTTTTTTCAGCCGGTTTTGCATTAAAATCAACACCATCATTAGATATAAGTTTGGCTTCACCATTTGTATGGAAATAACAATAGGGCCTTTAGGACCAATGATCAGTCTTTCAAAATTTCGACATCCCCTATGATGGAATTGCTGTCTCACCTTCAAATAAAATGCAATGCAAAAAAAGCATTACTTTACAACTCTTCAACTAAACAACAACGTCGAAATGAAATTGTGTTCATTTGTTTTGATTTAAAGATTCCGAAGAAAATTATTGTAGAAGAAAATTCAAACATCTGGGAGCTGTTAATTAGACACAGAGGCACTTTCATTTTCTGATGCATAGGTAGAGTCATGAAAAAAGCGAGAAAAAATATTAAATTAAGGTAACTTTGCATGGAAGTTATTTCTTCTTATGCAGGATAATTGACATCAAAAGTACTATTTTCACCAATACTCCTTAACTTTTTCAGCTCTCGTTTATCATATAACAGAGATGGTACTACTGTAGGCCATACCATGACCTTTCTTTGTTTTCAGATTACCGAAGTTTCGTTCTTTCCTTATTTTAAAAAACAGAAGAATTGTCATGTACTGTTACGCTTTTGTCATTTTTTAGTAGTTCTTTTTGTAGTTTATACTTTTTTTACACACAGGGACTAGTTAATATGTATATATTAAAATTGCCAGCAATGTTTGCTTTACCATGCAGCTTTTTTTGTGCTTGTTGAATGAAATTTTTAACTTTTGCACCTGGCAAAAACACGTCTACTTACCAATTCTTGTCTGTGTACAGTCCTATTAAACCGATCCAAAGCAAGATTCCTGTTCGAGGGGACACTGGGAGAAATTTGGTACATTTGGTAATGAAAAAAAAACAACAGAAAATGTAGATGTTAATATAATTTAGTATACTTACTTGTAAAAAATGTAAAAAGCTTTATGATTTTTCAGCAGGTACATTTTCCATTCAAGTTAACAAAATATGGAAGATGCAGTGCAATAACAGTTTGTCCATATGGTCATTCAAAATATTTAAAAAACAACAAAAATAGTAAAAAGCTGATAAAGAAACAATAATTCAATGTGCCCAAAGCGCCAGAGTCAGCTAAGGACACAGCTGAGTTTAAACGTATTTAATTCCAAATCACACGTATATGTAAAACCAGTAAACACCAAAGAGATTCAGACACAAGATCAAAACTTATATTACTCCGTCACCCTGAAAATATACCTACGGACATATCATAATGTACAGCTGCAATTGTGAGAACAGTCATGAATATGACACCAATACTCTGCTAATGTGTTATTGTATTTACAGGGAAGAAAGTGATGGAATAGAACGCGGAAAGCTGAATACCACAATTTACAAAACTTACTAATTTTCTACTTTAACTTCATCTATGTACGTGATCCTCTATTCCAGTTTATAGAGGGTCGTTGTCCATTTGTCGAGGGTTTGTTAACATCAACATGGTGTCGGTTATTAGACACATCCAACTTAAATATTGTAAAGTGATTGGAATTGATGCTCAATCACACATTATTCATTGTCAATGAAACTAATTTCATTGAAAACACAAAACAAATCAAAAGTTTTATCGTATTATTGACTTAAAAACTCAATTTATTGTCATAAGCATTGTATTAGGTAGTGATTAGTTGCACAAGTCTATCTAGAAATAGATTACGGAATTGAAGGCAGTGTTTTCTGTCTATTAACTTTGTATTTTTCGTGTATTTTTCGATACTTTGAGAAACAAATTTCAAGTTGTTTTTACAGAAAAACTTCAAATGTGGTCAAACATACATTCTTACATAAAAATTTCAATTCTTTAAGCACGGAAAATTGATATAATCATATCCATTTCTAAAATTGTAAGAAAAAACTGCGAAAAGGGGAAAATAAGAATACCAATACGTGTTTAGATTTTACTAATCGATATAAATCTTATTTATTTATATCTTTAGATTTAAAGAATAACCCATATTGGCTTATGCAGGTTAGCTTTCTTTGCAATTAAGTGATTATTTTGTAGTACGCAGTGTTTCGAAATTTACAGAAAAAAGTAAATTAATGGCAAATTACCAAAAATTGTACCATACGAATGGCTGACGACAGGTCAAATCATGAAGTATAATCATTCTGCTTTCATCTAAAACAAGTTTTACCTGCATGTCTATTGGGTGCATTAAAGTCGAAAACTAAGCGTCATTTTAAAAATTGTGTCTCATTCGCAATGTTTTGAGATGACCCAAAATTAAACATCACGTGATGTCATCTCATAGCGGTCATGTGACCATCACACCTGTAATACGTAATCAACATACTTGAAATTAATTCGCGCCAGTCTAAAACTTTTGGGACTATAATTACAATAAAGAAATTTGTCCTGGGGTGGTTGGATGGTCTGTGGTACGTATAATGTACTTTGATTAATATAAAAATCTCTTCCGAGATTCAAAAGTATTCATTTGTATATTAATTCGTACATTATACTTACCACATTAACAGTCGTTCGCCATTTGATAAGAAACGTTCGGGAATTAGCTTAGCAATTCCGAGGATATTGGTTTTGTAACGACGTGTGACCAGCCAATCACAATAAAGGGAATTTACATAGCCGGGAATAATGCTACTTGTCAATGATGTTCCGACTCGGATATACAAAATCCAAACAACACCACCCTTAAAAATTAAACATAGAATACGATTTTTCCATTGACCTCTTATAGGACGGGCGTATCTTGCTTTAAATATAAAATGTTAACAAAGGGTATTTTCTAAACGTTAAATTACCTGTTTTGATATACAAACTGACCAAATATTCAGCAAATATATTGTATAGTAATAAATAATAAAGTTCAAACATTTTCTCCGGAATGAGATAAAAAAAAGTGTTTATTAGAAATAGGTCCAAATTCCGAAAAACGTAAATGTCAAAGTTGTAATGAATCAAAATACCCTCACAATTTTATTTGTAAATTTCTCATTCGGAAAAATAAAATATACTTCCACGTCAACTTATATTAATTGTTAAATATTCTATTAACGTTGAATATGTTAATGTACTAATTATCAAAGAACTGAATTATTGTTTTACATGGGCCAATTTAGACCGAGCTACTTTTAATAATCAGTTGTATTTATAGGTGCATTCCTGTTCCCATATGTTTTATTTCTCATTATTTTGGGATTTCCAGTGATGTTCACTGTGGTCAAACCTTGGACCTGGACGAGTATGGATTTGCTGTCCACTTTTTAAAGGTAAAGATAAATTATGGTCTATATTTAGACAAAGGGGCTAAGTGCTACCGTTTTTCGAATTCAAATCACTTATTGTTAATACCCGAGAGCAAGTATTAGATCAGAAACGTATATTAGGTGATTATTTTTTCTTAATTATAAAACATTGACTAAATGTTCTTAATCAATCCTTCATATTTCTTCACTAAAATTACGCCATCACAGGTCAGAGGTCGAAGAGCATATTTTTTTTGGTTAAGACTTTTCAATCAACCATGACGAAGTTCGTATGTATACAATTATTTTCAATATGTTTAAGGTACGGCAGTCGAAAAACTATCGTCTACCCTATTTAGGTGTGCAGTACACTGTGGCACATGGATAGTTACTTTTGTAAAAGGAGAAATCAAAGATAAGTCAACCCATGTAACGTTATTCAATTGACTGGTTATTTCATATTTGTCTGTTTTATAAACAACAAAAAGGTTGTCGGATCGTAAATAAATACGTTTTTCATTCGATAAGTCTGTTTCTCTGAACTTAGATTACAATTAAAGTAGTAACAAAATTACTGAACAGAACTGTCAAGAGGAAAAAAACAAAGCAGGTAGAAAAATACCGGGAAATTTGTCGACTGCAATGGTCCTGTCTTGGTACAACCCTAAAACAAGACCAAGTTGACAAGTTAAAAAAAAACATATATTTATCTCTTTGTATACATATATCAAAACGGAAAATCAGTTTCGCAAGGGACAAGGAAAAACAAAAAATATTATTGTAACGTTAACTAGACAATAAAGAAAATAAAAGCACCGACAAATACTAGCAACCGCAATGGTCGTGACTTGATACAAGCTTTTTAAAAAGACATTGTAAAACCTCCCCTTCCATCGCGGTAGTGTCTTGTTGTAACTCGACAACAATTGTTATGGAAAGGTTGTAGACAGTACAGTTTAATTGTTTGGCAGTCAAATTACATTCACTAATATGTACAATGTATTGTAATGTCGTATTTGTAAAGGTTTGGTTTGTATTTAAAGATGATTTTTTTTTAAGTTTAAACATTGTGTCTAATAGTTTATTATCATTGATAATAGTAGAGAACCACCGACCTTTGGCAGGTAACTGACATACCTTATCACTTACGATTGTAAGTCGAGTGCACCTTTTTTGTTATGTACAAAGTTGGGCGCGAACTCACACCGCAGTGGTGATAGACTACAGTGGTTGTATATGTAGTAGAACTACCTTAATCACTCGGTCACCCAGGTTCCCAAGGCATAAGGATCAATACGTTACATGTATCTATTTTAAGAAATGATATTTAATTCTGTCGATTGACTGTTTATCCTTTAGTCATTATTTTCGATTGACTGTTTATCCTTTAGTCATTATTTTTTATTTTGTAAAATAACTCTATTTTAAGAAATGATATTTAATTCTGTCGATTGACTGTTTATCGAAAAATGTCACGTTGCAATGGATAAATATCAAAGAATTCTGAGTCTACATTAGCTTTATTCATTTTTTTTTTCAAATATCAATGCAATATATACATTTTGCTTAAATCATTACATTATGTACATCATTTTAGCTTTTAGCTGACCTTTTCATTTACTCATACGAGGACAAGTTTTTACAGCGGCTTATTCAAAGAAAACAAAACTATTTAGCCCAGTCCTTTAATTTTAGCTTCCACTACATAGACGATGTACTTTCTCTTAATAACTCTTAATTTAAAGAGTATTTACATCAGATCTATCCCAATGAGCTTGAAATTAAAGAAACAACTGAAACACCTACTTCAGCTTCGTACCTAAATCTGTTATTGTATATTGACGAAGATTGAAGCCTAAGCTGTATAATAAGCGTGATGATTTTAATTTCCCAATTGTGAACTTTCCCTTTCTCAGCAGCAATATACCTACCTCTCCAGCCTATGGAGTGTACATTTCACAGTTGATTCGTTACTGTCGAGCGTGTAGTTTGAACAGTGATTTTTTTAACAGAGCAAAAACACTGTCCCAAAAGCTGCTTAGTCAGGGATTTGTTCAACCTATGTTAATTTCATCCCATTAAGAAGTTCTATTGCCGTCACTATAACATCATCGATAGATATGACGTGTCAGTATCCCAAATGAAAGTGGACATTTTCAGCTAGATTCTCGTCTACCCGGATTTGACTACCGACTTTGACATCCTGGATTGACCACTCACAGTGTGACGGGTGCTGTTTACAGAGCAGGACATGCTTACCCTTCCAGAGCACTTGATGTCACTCTCAGTTTCACTAGAGTTCACACTGTGAGTGCTTTGTTTTGAATGTTGTGATTTCTGTTTCTGTGCTTTCTGTCTGTCTAGCGTCGTTGTTTTGTGTCTGGCGTCATTGTTTTCAGTGTTCTCGTTTTGGTCATGCCTTTGAACTTCGATTTTTGTAAATTTCACTCCTTTGTTCCTTCGGTATTCTACTGTAAATTCACTCCTTTGTTCCTTCGGTATTCTACTGCCGTTGTTTTAAATTTAGTATCTACCTCTGTTGACACGCACATTTTTGAAATGAATAATAAATCATCTTATCAAATTTTTGCTTGACGAAAAATTGAAAATTAATGTTCTTTATCCTCATTGAATTAATTTTTGAACATTTAGAGGTTTTCCAATGAAAATGTATGTTTCAAAAGATTACGGGAAATAGGTGCCAGAAAAAGTATCATATATGTAGACTTAATGCACATATCTGCCGATGCTATCTGCCAAGTTGTCTTACAATTAATTCGATGAATTTTATTTTTTGTTGCTTTTTGGGGCAATGGATTACAGTACTTGTACAGAAACTTTTTGTTTATTGACAATCTACTATTAATGGACATGTATGTAGCATTGTACAAAATCTAGCAAGTGAAACTAAGTAGATTTTCTCGTATGTATAGTGATAAGTATGTCTGTATAAAATAATTATAACAACACTAAAACGTAAATTAATGTGAAATTGCCAACGAAATTGTACCCTTCCACTTGCTTTGACAGGCTATGATGAATTCTCTACGCACGTGTTTGTATTTGCGATAAAACAAAGTTTTTGTTGGTTTGATTACACTTACAATGAAAATTGCCGTTCTTTATAATAATGTTAGAAAAGCTAAAAATTTCAAATATAAAGTTGGAAATAAATAAATAAATACAATATAAAACGATGTAAACATAATTGTTTTACGTTGAAAAGATATTCTTTTTATTTTTTGTTACTGTTGAATTTCATTTGTTCACGTTCGGTAAAACAGTTGGGTTCTAAAGTACAAAGCTGAGTGACCAAAAATTTTCTCCTTTGTTCAGTCATCCCATAGATTGTTTTCTTCAATGATCAACTTGATAGGTATTTTCTCTTTATTTTGCAGGTTTGGGTTTTGGTATGATCACCTTGACAGGTATTGTTTCTATATACTACAATGTTATCATAGCCTGGACATTGTATTATTTACTGTATTCATTTAACCCCATAATTCCATGGAGTACCTGTGATAATGACTACAATACAGACGCATGCTTTTTGAGAGGATCATATGTAAATGTATCGAACAATTCAAATTACATCACCAATTTTCCAAGAAAAACAAGCAGTGAGGAATTTTGGGAGTACGTATATTATATCCTTTGATATGAATCGACAGTTTGTTCTTCAATCCATGTTAAGGCATAATCACAATTTCGGTAAATTTCGTGGAAGTAAATGACATTTTATATACTTGCATTTGTATAATTGTACAACTTGTAACCGTTTCATTTTTATATCCTTAGAGTAAATTGCATTATTTTGACTGTAGACAGTTTTCTACCACTTTATTTTACGATGAATTTATTTTAAGCAGTGACATGCATTCAGAAAATATTCACATGCACGCATGTAGTTTACTAAAAGACCTTAAAAAATAAATGCTGTAGCATTTTGACTGAGATTGTATGTTAAGTTTGCTAACATGTTTCATTTACTCCAAATGATAATGGTTTTTTTATAAGCAAAAGATCTAAGTAGAAAAGGAAGGAAAGTGTAAGAGGCTCACTTCTTCCGATGAAAAAAAAGGACATCTTCAGTTGTAAATATGCACCTAATAAATGTCATTTTATTTTAACATTTTAGAAGAAAAGTGCTTGATATAACAGACGGCATAGAACATCAAGGAACAATTAGATGGCAGCTTGTGATATGTTTGTTTCTAGCATGGGCAGTTGTATTTTTCTGTCTGTTTAAGGGCATTAAAACCTCTGGAAAGGTAAACAATATAATACAATGAACATTTAAGTGAAAAAGTAAGTTATAAGCTTATGCTACCCGAACATACCATTTCCCTCATACAGGAATTTGTTTTGTGTGAAATTGAGCTCTAGATTCATTAAAAAAAAGACGTGTTTTTCGCCTCCAAATTTTGTGTGTTAAAATGATTTGGACGCAAAATTTTTAAAGTTATTTGTCAAATTCTTGGATTTTAACACATTTGCATCTGTTTGGATTTAATTGATGTTTTCAGGTCGTCTAACGACACGAAGATAGGAAACGTGGGACTGTCAGCCGGCTGCCATATTGATTCATATTGAATTCAATGGCATATCGAACAGACCTCTCATTTACTTGATGTCTGTGGGTTCTGGTTGTTCCTCTGACAGTTCGGTGGTTTCTTTCGGAGATCATTTTTTGGATTTTCCGCTTTCCTCCACCTTTAATTCAACTGAACATTTAACGGCATCGGTTTGGATAGAGCAGATTGTCCTTACCGACTCCCGTTCTGCCTTATTTTGTGGGGCTTCCGGAGAGTTCTTTGTATTTATGGTCATTTTTGTTTTTGCACTCTGTACATAGTTTTAGCTCCGTGGATGGCAGTGATTGGTACTTATGTCCTCACAATTCCACAACCTCAGGACTCTTCCAGGTAAGTCAACCTGCGTTAGGCCAGGGAATCGGGGAAGGCAATGCTCACATTAACATGCTTGGTGCATATTTGTTAAATGTTCCTTCTTACGTCTTATATTACGTTATATGACGGTGCTCCTACATACAGGAGGAATATACTTACAAAACAAAAAGATATACCTATTGGCATGAATTGTACTCCTTTACTCACAGGATTTTTTTTATATTCCTACGAGACTGAATTTCAGGGACTCGTGAAAAATCATATAACAATAGATGTTAGATTCTTCTATAGATATTTTGATGATGTTCTGTCCATTAATAACGAATCCTTTAAATGGGTCCCATCAATATATCCTCAAGAACTAGAGATAAAGGATATGACGGAAACCACAAGATCTACATCTTTGTGGACTTACGCCTTGAATTTGACTAAAATAGTCATCTCAGTACTAAAGTGTTTAACAAAAAGGGACAATTTGAAAAGATTAGCTTGAACTTATGGCCTAATAAACGAAAACTCAACTACAAATGGGTTTATTGCATGAAAGAGAAATAATTGCTTAATCATTTGGCGTTTTATGGATCATTCTTCGAATCTGTGTTCTATGGTAATTGAAGATTAAAAATAACTCCTTAAAATAATCCATCATTCATCGTTTTTCACAAATTTAACAAAAGACAAAAATTACATTTATTAGTTGGCCTTAATGAAGTTGAAGGGCACTATTGGAGTACCATCGGCGTCCGCATCTACGTCCACATTTGGGTGTATATCTCGACAACTATGCATGGTAGGGTCATCAAGCTCTACGTGAAGGTGCATCGTGGGTTGACTCACAGGCTCCGGGAAAATTTGGACTCTTTTACCTATATTTCTGCTTGAATTATTTACATTCAAGGTTACGTCCGACTTCAGATCTCAGTCACTATACACGGTAGGATCATGTAACATTGCATATGCATGCATCTCTGATGGTAGGTCAGCATCCAAGCAAAATAAATTCCATTTGACCTCTATTTTCTGCTTGAATGATTTACATTCACGTTTAAGTCCGAGTTCAGATCCAAGTCACTATACATGGTAGGATCATGTAATCTTGCATGTGCATGCATCCCTTATGGTAGGTCAACATCCAGGCAAAATTAGATAACTTTGACTTATATTTTTCGCTTGAACGACTTGCATTCAAATTAATGTTTGAGTTCATTTCTCATTCACTATACACGATAGGATCATTAACTTTGCATATGCATACATCTCTGATGGTAGGTCAGCATCCAGGCAAAATAAGGTCACTTTGACCTATATTTTCCGCTTTAACGACTTACATTCAAATTTGTTTCAGAGTACATTGCTCAGTGACTATACATGAAAGGATCAAGTAATCTTGCATATGCATGCATCTCTGATGGTAGGTCAGCATCCATACCACAATCTAATAGGGGACTACACGCGAAAAAACAACTAAAAGACAAACGTAGACATCCATAGGAACTCGGGATAGCAGGATTTTGTACCGACATTAGCAAGAGCTAGTGGTAGGGTAAAACCGGTTAATGGGTACCTAAACATCCCCTTTCTCTATCCCGTTTCCCTATAGAATAATAAAAATACAAATAAAATCCCAGAAAGGTAGACTACGAACTCCAAGACCACAATCTTGAGAACGAGAGAATGAGACAAAACGTAATGTAGAAAGATGGGTCAAGGAGTGCTCGCCGCTTAACTGCCGGCTAGTTCAAGAAGAATTGTCTGCTGGTAAAACACTGTCCCGCTACGGAAGAAATATCAAATTCAAACATTTTCGAAGGGTTTGGTAAAGAATCATCATGGATTTCAGTAGACATCGGCAGTATCAGTGACAGCTAAATATACCTGTAAAATCTTCAGATCATTGGATCCCAAAGCCAATTTAACGGAATCATGAAGACTATCCTGTCAATATCCCCTATTACGTAAAAAATGTAAGGCACGTCCCAGTTTTGCTGGATGTTTTTATTAGTTTTTGACATTTATTTTGACATCAAAATCAATGAATGTCAATTAATGTTATAAGTTACACCAACAATTCAGATGAAATGTATGTTTACATTTACATTTGCTAGATAATATAACAATTTTCTATTTTATCATTGTTATGCCTAATACAATGTATCTATTTTATTTACTGATAGACCTTTGACCATTAATTGCTGCCTCTTTCTACCATATTTGATTTTTACTACATACCTTTTTGAAATTAATATGACCTACGCTTTCTTAGAAGGTTAGGACATCGAATATGATATGTGGGTCGTTAAATCTGAAAAATTCTGGCATCTGCTGCTCTACTTTTATTCCAATTAACAAAATACCGAAGAAACTGTGTATGAAGTTTCTGCATATGCGCATTTCAACAAATTATGTCTCTTCAGTGCAGATCATATGAAAACATTTGGCAATCCATGAACCAAAATATTGTTAAATGTGAAATTCTGTTATAAGCATGTGTGGATTCAAAGTAAACGTGAGCGATCAGTTTCGATATAAATGTATTCCCAAAAACAGTTTGAACAGTCTCCTAAAATTTGCTCAATATCAAACACTGCTAAACATTTCTTGTTTAAGTTGAGAAAAATGTGGCATATACAGTACAAAACATGATCTTGGTAATCTTATTTACCGTAATAGGTTATGTATGTGACAGATAAGGTTGTGCTTATAATCTTGCTTATTTAGAAAATTGTATATGTGGCAGCTGTAGTACCGTACAGGTTCTTATATTCTCACTTTTGAGACAGGACAGTTCCTATTTTTAGCGGTGTGAGATTTCCTTGTCTTGTACCCCCCGGTACAAGACAGAAATTACCAAGCAACGTATTCTGACGTCACTGACGTCGCTTGGGGATGTCGGATGTCAAGTACGGCTTGGTGGTAAATAAATCGTTGTTTATGATTACAAAAGTGAGAAAATTAATCAAACACCGCTGAAAATGAAAGATTTAGAAATCTCAGACACCCTCGGGTAAGATTTCAATGGTTCTCTGACTCGGCAAGCCTCGTCAGAGAAATATTGAAATCTTACCCTTGGGTGTCTGAGATTTCTTGATCTTACCTTTTCACCGATGTTAGATTCATATAATCTTAAATGTTCAATATAAGTGGCAGCTATAGTACCCCTTATGTTCTTGTTAATTTCATATTACAGGTCATGTATTTTGCAGCTACAGTATCGTACCTGTTCTTGTTTATCTTATATGATAGGTTATGTATTTTGCTGGTACAGTATGTACCGCACATGTTCTTGTTCAATCTTTATGATAGATTATGCACGTAGTAGTTTAAGTACCGTACATGTTCTTATTAATCTTACTTATATATTGCAACTTTGGTACCGCCCACATTCATTTGTCTTATATTATTAGTTATGTATGTAGTAGGTACGATACCTAAAAGGATCTTGTTAATCGTGTATTGTAGGTTATGTATGTGGCAGCTACAGTACCGTACATATTCTTGATAATTTTATTAATAAGAGGATTATTCTTTGACGGGTCTGTCGAAGGTTTACTCTATTTTGTTAAACCAAGGTGGGAGAAACTGCTCAACTTTTCGGTAATTATCTTTATGATTAATATGTTGCTTTTTATTTTAATATTTCATTATAAATACAAGTAAAAGGTGCACTGTAATAGACAAAATACTTGAAAACAAATGACGAAAATATCTCGAATATCTGTCAGTGTAGCATAATGCTTCTGTAACCACTTTTTAAATCAAAGCTTAACAAATAAGATGTCTCTGTTTACATCACACGTCTGTTCATTTTTATGTTGTCCCAGGGAGTTTTGATACCTAGAAATCATCATGTTCCTAGATAGATTTTAAGGCAGAAATTCATTTAGTTTTGAAGTATTTCTTTCTTTACATTAACATGTTTGACAATTGTATAATGTGACAAACGGAATATATATTACTACAGGCAGCTTTATCAGCGTTAAAATCACAGCACCACTAAACAAGGCAACAAAAGCAAAAATACCCGATAACGACTTTTCAGGGGAATATTATGATATTAGTGTCAAAATTCGGAGAGGATTGTCAGAATAATATCTTAAAGTATGAAAGTGTATCTATTTAAGATATTCTTTCAAAAACAAGTACACCATAACCGAAATATATAGAGAACATACATCTTTCGTATGCAAACTCTAACAAAATGTATATCTCTACTAAGATAACTACAATGTACACTCTTACATATATATATATATATCTTTACTAAGATAACCACAATGTACACTCTTACACAATGTAGATCTTTACTAAGATAACCATATTGTACACTCCACCACAATGTATATCTTTACTAAGATAACCATATTGTATACTCCACCACAATGTATATATTTACTAAGATAACCATATTGTACACACTACCACAATGTATATCTATACTAAGATAACCATATTGGACACTCCACCACAATGTATATCTTTAGTAAGATAACCACAATGTACACTCTTACACAATGTAGATCTTTACTAAGATAACCATATTGTACACACTAACACAATGTATATCTTTACTAAGATAACCATATTGTACACTCCACCACAATGTATATCTTTACTAAGATAACCACAATGTACACTCTTACACAATGTAAATCTTTACTAAGATAACCATATTGTACACTCCACCACAATGTATATCTTTACTAAGATAACCACAATGTACACTCTAACACAATGTATATCTTTACTAAGATAACCATATTGTACACTCCACCACAATGTATATCTTTATTAAGATAATCACTGTTCACTCTAACACAATGTATATCTATACTAAGATAACCATAATGTACACCCTAACATAATGTATATCTTTACTACATGTAAGATAACCACAATGTACACTCTATCACAATGCATATCTTTACTAAGGTAATCATAATGTGCACTCTAACACAATGTATATCTTTAACAAGATAACCACAATGTACATTCTACCACAATGTTTATCTTTACTAAGATAACCACTATGTACACTCTAACACAATGTAATTGTTCAATAAGATAACCACAATGTATATCTTAACTTAGATTATTATATAGATTGCGGTGAAAGATTGAAATTTCTCAGTGAAATAAAAGTAATAATTAACTGTGAAATTATTTTCCATAATTTCACTCTTGGAAATAACGTCACAATAGACATTGTCAACGTCGTTAAGTAAACGTCTCAGCGGATTAACATCGAAAATGTAGTTCATGCGATGAATCTTAAAATAAACCACTAAATATTAGGGAAGAAGATCTATATAATAAAAAAAATAACTAATCCTAGATTCTGATTATCGAAAATATTCAACCAATGATAGAAAAACGCTGTAATTCATTCATGCGCTGCGCGCATTCGTGAATTACTGCGTTATTCGATCATTCGTTGAATATATTGCGATAATCAGAATCTCGGATTAGTTATAGTATAATTACCACAATGTACACTGTAACACAATAAAAGGGATAACGGGAAATGTATATTTGTACTAAGATAAGTGAATATCCTCGGGGACTAACAGTCCACCAGCAGTGGCATCGGTCCTGTGGTAATAAATAACAAAATACCGAAGTTATACTGTCAATTTAGATTCTGCATATGCGCATTTCGACAACTTATGTCTCTTCAGTGCAGATGAAATCAAAACACTCGGAAATCCACCAACCGAAATATTTGTAAAAACTGATAGAGAACAAATTATCAATAGGATCTCAAAAAGAAAGCCAAAACCACCTAAGGACAGAGCTATGCAAGAGGGAGATACTCCTAACAAAATTTTATGAAATTTAGATATTGCATGTTTTAAAAAAATTCGGTTTTTGGGCCAGCCCTGAAGTACTGGCTACTGGGTTGGTGAATATCCTCGGGGATTAACTAATTGGCGAACAACACTACATCCATGTCTTTTCTTGTCATGGATGCGGGATTGTCAAAACATATTATTTAACTTGCAAAGTGCTCTAAAACTAATAGAATCCTGACTGCTTTGACCAGTCATGGTCATAGCTAAAATCCTGACTGCTCTGACCTGTTATACCCAATTCCGTTCTATTTAAGTCTGTTCTAGCCATAATCGCTCTACTTAAGTCTACTCTGGCCATGACTGCTCTCAGTTGACCTGTTCTATGACAGCTCTTGTAACAGCCCTGACAAATATTCATAACGTATTCACAACGTACCCAATATTTACACGTACTTCATATAATTCAAGTTTATTTATATCATTTAAACGAAATGATATTTAAAAAATGAAAAATAGAATTGAAATGAATTGTTCAGATATAAAATTGCATTTTTGCCGGTAAGTGATCTTTTTCGAGTATAATTATGTACCTGTGTAAATCTAAAAAAAAATAAAGGTTATTTGCCTTCTCGGGACAGTCAGTCCTTGCTTCAGTAGCCGTTACTAAAAGAGCGATCATTAAGCGAT
>MJUU01059799.1:23413-41248 GCA_002080025.1 Modiolus philippinarum | reverse complement strand
AAAATATCAAAATTACTACGACATCAAATTAAGAAGTGTGGATTCTAATTGATGTCTCATCCATCCTTTCTGGCTGCTAAATTGATGTGAAAAGTCAAATTGCCTTAATCAGAATAACTTAACATCTTCTCCGGACTGTGAAATTGGGGTCAAGGACAAAAGCAATATCTATGCAGAATGTCATGAACTACCAAGGACTATCCCAAATACCAATATTATTGACATACCACTTAAAGATACTGAGAAACCAAACATATTCACTACACTGTGAAAATAAGGTCAAAGGCAAACCCAAATAACAGGCTGTCATATACTTTCCAAATCCCAAACACATACCAAATGTTATTGACCTATCATAAATATATATTTAGAAACTTAACATGCTAACAGGACTGGGAATTGAGGGGAATGACATAATATAAATCATATGGCCGACTGCCATGAGGGTCGCATAGGGGGTACTGTGCACTGGGTACGACGTTCATGAAATAAAATGTCACAACACAAGGAACGAAAAATTAGAAATTGGCTTGCACTATGCCTACAATAAATAATCCCCTCAAACATAGCAACAAGTAAAGAAGAGGAGGGGCAGTCGGAAACGACAGCTAATCCCCTCGCCCGGATGTTGAATGTTTATCTAATATTAAAAGCACTCCACAAAGTTGTATCATTCATGATCTGGCTTGTTACTAAAATCTGAGCCAGTCATGCAAGAAATTCAGTGACCTTATTTCAATCAGGAGCCTCATACCCATAGCATATGCATCTACTGATGAAAAATTAATCTTCTACAAGTTGTAGTATCCAGAATCTAGACTTTTACAAAACTTTAAACTAAGTCAATCATGCATGAAATGTGGGTCAAAGTGACCTAATTTTTATCTGGAGCTTCGTAACTTTACAAGACGCATTTACATACAAAATATTTTTCCTCTACGAGTTGTAGTATCCAAGATCTAGACTCTTACAAAAACTTTAACCTGAGTCACTCATGCATGAAATGTAGGTCAAATCCACCTATTCTATATATCAACCTCAAGTACTCCTCAAGATGCATCCATGGACAAAACATTGTCCATCTACGACTTGTTATTCAAAATATATATGGTCTTAAGTTTGAACGGACGGACGGACGAATGGACGAACAGGTAAAACGCTATATCTTCGTTGGGCGAGGGGATAATAAAAAACAGCAAACACGCTGCACGAAAACAACCCTGTGCCACCCTCTGTCATGTTTTACCCAAGAGCAACCCATACATACCAAATATCATTGACCTACCACTAATAGATACTGGAAATTTTAACATGGCCAATGGAAGATATAGTTGAGGTCACACACAATAACATGGCCAATGGAACATATAATTCAGGTCACACACAAAAATCATAGAGCAAACTGTCATGAACTACATGAGACAAATCTACAAACCTAGTGCCTTGGCAGTATGATAAATATTTTGTGAGAAACTGACTTAATCACAAACTTAACATGTTCTCTAGACTATGGAAATAAACCAGACTACCACATAAAAAGCCAAGACTAACCTATATACCACATATCATTGATTTATCATTAATAGTTACTGAAGAAGTGACCTAATCACAAAAAACTTAACATATTTACTAGACTATGAAATTGAGGCCAAGGACAAAATTGATGACAGACATGACAAATCCATCCTACATACAATTATCATAATTGACCTACCACTAATAGTTACTGAGAAACTGAACTAATCATAAAAAAGTTTACATGCTAACTCAACTATGAAACTGAGGTCACAGACAAAAGCCATCAGCAAACTGTCTTGTACTACCAAAGACCGACTTATACCAAATATCACTGAACTACCACTTATAGTAACCAAGAAAATGACTACTAAAACTAGAGGCTCTCAGGAGCCTGTATCGCTCACCTGGCTTTCAGATGCCACAATCATGGTAACATTGTAAGTTATACAGTTGATCTTCAGTCTCAAACTTAAGTACCTCGAACACCACCAATATCTTGAACAGTATTTAAAGTCTGATCATGTTTTACTACATTTATATGTTGGGCTTTTTTGACAAAAAACATTCTTGCTAAGGACCACTTTTGACACCAGTTTTGAAATCGAGATGTCATTTTGTAAATGGCGGCCATCCAACAATTTCCAACATCAGTTTTGAAGTCGCAACATCAATATCTATTTGGATAAAAAAAATTCATTGAAATAGGACAATGTTGAAATTTCTCGCCTGTTTTGGTGGCCATTTTGAAAATGGCATTCAACAAATAATTCTTAACATTAGTTTTAAAGTTGCGACATCAATACCTATTTAGAAACCAAATTTTATTGAAATCAGACAATATTGAATTTTCCCACCCTTTTTAGTGGCCATTTTGAACAATTCTTAACATCAGTTTTGAAGTCGCAACATCCAATACCTATTTGAAAACCAAATTTATTTGAATCGGACAATGTTGAATTTTCCCGCCTTTTTTGGCGGCCATTTTGAAAATGGCAATCCACGAACAATTTTTGACATCAGTTTTGAAGATGCAACATCAAAACCTATTTGGAAACCAAATTTCATTAAAATCGGACAATGTAGAATTTTCCCGCCTTTTGTGGCAGCCATTTTAAAATGGAGGTCAACGAACAATTTTCAACACAGGTTTTGAAGTTGCAATATCAATATCTATTTGGAAACAAATTTCATTGAAATTGGACAATGTTGAATTTTCCCGCCTTTTTTTGCGGCCATTTTGAAAATGGCAGTCAACGAACAATTTTTAACATCAGTTTTGAAGATGCAACATCATACCTATTTGGAAACCAAATTTCATTTAAATCGGACAATGTCGAATTTTCCCGCCTTTTGTGGCGGCCATTTTAAAATGGCGGTCGACGAACAATTTTCAACACAGGTTTTGAAATCGCAATATCAATATCTATTTGGAAACCAAATTTCATTGAAATCTGACAATGTTGAATTTTCCCGCCTTTTATGGCAGCCATTTTGAAAATCACCATGGCATAGCCATGCAGGTAAGCTGTTAAGTTATACAGGCATTGAAGCTTAGATGTAACTTCAAGATGTTTGCATTGTGGGCACATAATTTTAACTAGATGAAACAATATACAGCTATATACAATTATTATTAAATTGTGAAATAAGTATAGTTTATGAAAGTAATTTTGAAAAAAAATGTTAAAATTTGTACAAAAACACTTTTTTGCTCTTAATTATGTAACAAATAATTATTTCTAATAAAGTGATAGCAGGGAATTTCTCTAAAATTTAAAAGAGAAAAGTAAACCAAAGAAGATTTGAAAGCAGAATGTAAAGGGAAATAACCCATAACCATATGGCATTGATTTTTTTTTTTTTTTTTTGGTGAAAAAAGTCAATAACTACAACATAGGCAGTTGGATTTTCTTCAAAATTTCAGAGTATGTAGATCTTGATATGCTGAACATTTTTCAAATTTACACTTCACCTCTATCTGTTACAGTTTTTGAAATAAAAAATAAAAAATGCATAAATTTTGAAAATTTTACGGAAAAACTATAACTCTAACATGGTTTTTCCGATTTTCTTCAAAATTGCAGGGCAGATAGATCTCGTCATTCTGAACAATTCTACCCCATGTCAGATTTTTGATATCAAAAACAGCAATTTACCCCTATGTTCTATTTTTAGTAACAGCGGCCATGTTGTTTGGTCTACGGACATAAAAATCACAAACTTGAAATTGCTTACCCTGGTGATGATTCAGGCCAAGTTTGGTAAGTATTGGCAAAGTAGTTTCAGAGGAGAAGATTTTTGAATAAAAGTTAACGGACGGACGACGGACGACGAGTGATGGCAAAAGCTTACATGGCCTTTGGCCAGGTGAGCTAAAAAACTTAACATGAAATTTAAATCTGTCGCAGTCATACTTTGTACACCTTAGTACAATGTATGTATTGCTTTCTGCACCTTTGTCACAGGTGAGACAAAAACTAATTTCACATAAAACATTTCATTTGACAATAATGATCATATGATCTGATACCATATATCTGGATTTTTATAGCGCATGTTTAATTTTCGCTATGTTCACGGATGACCATTTGACGCAAATTTTAGCCTACGTGTAAATTTCACTGCCCTTTCAAATGCAATGGATAAAGCAGTAAAACGCGATTAAAAAACAGTGAATATTTAACTGACCTGTTTTACACCAAAATCGCCAACAAAAGCCGATGTAAAAATAACCAGATATACATCATACCTTCGATTTTTTTAAAACATTACACCATTGTATCTAAATTTTTCATTTGTTGTGATTTCATGTCAGAATTATTATCAATTGTTCATTTGAATGATTCTAATGAATTCATTAAAAAAATTTCAATCTTAAGGCCCCAGGTGCTTTCAATAGCTCTATATGTCCTGGCTTTTAGTTGCCAGGATTAGGCAATCACTGCCAACAAAATTGCCTGTGGCAACCATCTTGGTTGGGGGGTCAGCTCAAATGAGACAGTTTTTTAAGGCACCTGTTAAGCACTATTTAACATTAAGCAAAGAACTGCTAGTTCCATGCAAGATTTTCCCAGGCTAAAGACAAAATTCTATAGGAGATCCATCAAATGACATCAAACTTAATTTCAATGGAGCAAGCAGTCTAGTACCAAAGTTACTGTCAATTTAGTTTCTGCATATGCACATTTCGACAAATTATGTCTCTTCAGTGCAGATCAAATCTAAACATTTGGAAATCCACATAACAAATTATATGTAAAAGCTGATAGAGAATATCGATAGGATCTAAAAAGTAAAGCCAAAATCAACTCAGGACAGAGTTATGCAAGAGGGAGATACTCCTTTGTTTTGAGCAATATTTTCTTAAATTTAGTTATTGCATATTGCATGAATTGTGTAAATCCATAGAGTCCTTTGTTAAACTATGCTTCCTACTGGAGACCATCTTGAATAAGATACGAACATTAAAATCACAAATAAGTATTGTGATTAAGTTTGGTTCCAACTGGCTTGGTAGTTTCAGAGGAGAAGATCTAAGAATACAGTGTTGGCCAAGAAAAGAAAATGTATTAGCCAATGTAGCTAATGCCAAAACATTTTCTTAAGCCACATTAAGAAATCATTAGCCACTCAAAATTAAACCAGTATAAAGCAGTTTTTTCAAATATATCTTCTTCTTTCATAGTACATGTACCTTGGCCTTGCATAATGCAGTCATTATTAATTTGAACCTTGAGACAATAGACAATATTTGATTTGGGCAAACACATTTACGATAAATGGTTATGGCATATACCGGTAAACAAGTACACACGAAATAATACAAAAATTAACTCATGCAGCATATCTCAATAAACAATGTAAAGCAAAAGGAACAAGAGGCTCTCAAGAGCCTGTATCGCTCACCTGGGACCTGCAGCACTATAATTCCAAATTGATGGTCCGTCTTTGGTGGTGTATGTACATAAGAATCAGAAACTTTTTATAAAATTTAATTAAAATTGTTCAAGCAGTTTCAGAGAAGATTTTTGAATGCAGTTTCCAAACTTAAGGGACTAAGTTAATATACGTTCCCTGCTGGCAGCTATTTAACATAAAACTTTGAAGAGGGTCACATAAGGACTATCATATCAAAATTCTACTGAAATTGTTCAAGCAGTCTCAGAGGAGAAGATCTTTTTATGCATTTCCCACTGGCTCCAATGTTAAACTATGTTTTGCTACTGGTGGCCATGTCGGAAGACGGATCAGCACTAAAGTAACAAGCTTGGTCAAATCAAAATCTCACAAGTTTCATTTATGCAATGTTTAAATTGAATCCATTCAATGGTTTTCCATGATATCTTTGTATGCATTTCCCCATTGCTGGCAGCCATGTTGGATGATGGATCAGAACTGAAGTAACAACACTTGGTCAGCTTCTCATAAGCAAAGTTTGGATTACTCAGTTCTCTAGAAGAAGATCTTTTGTTTACTTAAGTTCACAGCTGGTGACACTTGGTCAGCACCTGACAGGCCTCATTCATGTCATGTTTGATTTAAATCCATTTAGCAGTTCTCTAGAAGATCTTTGTGTGCATTTCCCATAGGGTCCAATGCTGTCCGCATGTAAGATGACAGATTGGCACCAACTTAACCTCTCTCTGTTATAGTTTTTTCAATAAAAAATAAAAAACATCAAAATTTTGAAAATTTTACGGAAAAAGGGCAATAACTCTTAGACGGGTTGTCAGATTTTCTTCAAAATTTCAGCATGGGTAGATCTTCTCATGCTGATCATTTTTACCTCGTGTCAGATTTTTGATATCTGTAACGGTTTTTGAGTTATTTGCCAAAAACTGTAATTTACCCCTATGTTCTATTTTTAGTAACGGCAGCCATGTTGTTTGACCTAAGACATACAAAATAACAAATTTGAAACTAGATACCCTAGTGATGATTCAGTTAAAGTTTGGTTCCATTTGACCCAGTGGTTTCAGAGGAGAAGATTTTTGAAAGTGAGCTAACGACGGACAGACGACGGACGCCAAGTGATGGCAAAAGCTCACCCTGGCATAGCCAGGTGAGCTAAAAAGACAAATAAACAAATATAATGTAAATGAGTATTAAATAAATTGTTTAAGAAAATAATTTTTCTGATTTCGAGAAAATGGTAACTCAAAATCAGATATAACATTGTAGCTATGTTAAAAGTGTGCAGCTTTATTACTGAGGATTAAAACTATTATTACTGTATATATCACCTCTCTATTTAAAAAGGTGGAGATATTAAACGAAAATTTATGAGAGAGTGCCATATTTTTCTAAAACAGA
The DNA here is from genome assembly GCA_002080025.1 of Modiolus philippinarum. Taxonomy (NCBI): domain Eukaryota; kingdom Metazoa; phylum Mollusca; class Bivalvia; order Mytilida; family Modiolidae; genus Modiolus; species Modiolus philippinarum. Next base: position 34,417 of record MJUU01059799.1, on the reverse strand, counting down.
ATATCTTTCTCTAAGCCTAGGCTTAGGTTTACGTTCCACTATGGATGCTGGTTCTGTGTCACTGTGTCAACTTTTATGTTTCAGTAGTATATATCATTTGCTTATAGTTTTAATAATAGCCAGTGTGGTAAAACCTGTCTAAAGTGACTCTTCAAGGGGAGGTTAAAATATGGTCACTATAGATTGGTCCTTTTATAGAGCCTAGAGGTAATTTTTCTTATATGGAGTACAATGTCACAAAATCACAGACATTATAAACAGGTAAATTATGGGGCATCCCAACTTTGAAAAGCACTGGTCTTTACCATGGATGGTACATGTATTTTTTTTTATTTCGTACTTTGTAGCATTTTGGATTTTCGTACTTTGCAGTATTTAGTTATTTTATTACTTTTTGGTTTGTGGACAAACTAGAAATTGTCCATTTGTTTCTCGGCAATATTTGAAAGAATAAAGCTAGAAGTTCTTGAACCAACACTTCAAAGCATTTACTGCATTTGGTTTAAACTGTATGCTGCTCTGATTTTTCAATCGCCACTGTGGCTAATGGGGATCAAATTGTCTTCACCACTGGAGATTTCTGTTAGCATTTGGCGAAGTGGCGACCTTCTAGCGCCAACACTGGAATACATTTCCCATACTGTCCGTATGTTCCCTGCTGGCGGCCATCTTAGCAAAGGTAAAAACATAAAAATAGTAATTGTGCATTACATGATACCATGCCACGTTTCACAAAATTTCTATGTTAAAAGGGGCATAACTCAAGAACTATGAGTACCGCTGAGCCCAAAATTATACTTGGCATGTGTTTTGTGGTAAACAATTTACATACCAAGTTTGAAGACAGTTTGTTGTTTCAGTCACAAGTTATGAGTATGAAACCCTAAAATGTGCAAAATTTCAAAGTTTCAAGGGCATAACTCCAGAACCCCTTGAACCTCTAAACCCAAAATCAAATTGACCTGAGTTTTGTGGTAAACAACTTACATACCAAGTTTGAAGACCTTATGTTATTTCATTCACAAGTTATCAGTTGGAAACCTCAAAATTCGAAAAATTTCAAAGTTTCAAGGGGCATAACTGCAGAACCCCTTGGACCTCTGAACCGAAAATCAAACTTGACCTGAGTTTTGTAGTAAACAACTTGCATACCAAGTTTGAAGACCTTGTGTTATTTCGTTCACAAGTTATCAGTCGGAAACCCTAAAATTCGTAAAATTTCTAAGTTAAAAGGGGCATAATTCCAGAACCCCTTGGACCTCTGAACCCCAAATCGAACTTGACCTCAGTTTTGTGGTAAACAACCTACAGACCAAGTTTGAGGACCTTATGTAATTTCATTCACAAGTTATCAGTCAGAAACCCTAAAATTCACAAAATTTCTAAGTTAAAAGGGGCATAACTCCAGAACCCCTAGGACCTCTGAACCCAAAATTGCACTTTACCTGAGTTTTGTGGTAAACAACTTGCATACCAAGTTTGAAGAAATTGTGTTATTTTGTTCACAAGTTATCAGTCGGAAACCTTCGGGGGACAGACAGACAGACAGACAGATTGACGGACAGACGGACGGACAGACACACGACTGAGGGTATCACATAATACCTCGCCACTTTGTGTGGCAGGGTATAAAAATCACAAACTTTGAAGGAAACCACTCAAGGACTACTGTACCAAGTTAAGTTCACACTGGCTCAGTAGTCTCAGAGGAAAAGATCTTTGAATGCGTTTCCTATAGGGTCATATGTTAATCTATGTTCCCTGCTGGCAGCCAACAAACCTTGTTGTCTTTGATAAGTTTAACACTTTTGCAATTCAAACTTAACCTCTATCTAAAACAGTTTTTGAAATAAAAGTAACTAGAGGCTCAGATCAGCCTGTATCTCTCAACTGGTGACTGGTTTTATTCATTGTCACAAAATCATACTATAAATCAGTTCGCCAAATGTTACAGTGTCAATCTTGGAAGCATTACAAACTAGAAATCACAAACTTTGAAAGGGGCCACCCAAAAACAATTGTAACCAAGTTTGGGTTCAATTGGCTAGTAGGTTCAGAGGAGAATATATTTGATGCATTTCCCATAGGGTTTCTATGTTAAAATATGTTCCAAGCTGGCGTCCATCTTGGATGAGGTAGGAACATAATCATAAATTTTCATGGGGACCACCTAAAGACTATTATGACTAAGTTTGATTCCAATTGGCTCAGTAGTTTCAGAAAAGACCTTTGAATGCATTTCCCATAGGGTCCAATGTTAAACTATGTCCTGTGCTGGTGGCCACCTTGGATGAGGTAAGAACCTTAAAAGAGGACCACCAAAGGACAAATTTGTTTCCTATTGGCTTAGTGGATATTTGAATGCATTTCCCATAGGATCCCTTTAAAATATGTTCACGGCTGATGGCAATCTTGGATTATATTATATATACTTTATAATGATATACTAAATCATTAAATGTAAAAGTATATACCTGTGTTTTCTTTGTTGGTCTCCTTTTGAATTGTGTCTCCTAGTTTGTTCTGTTTCTTCATGTACATTTTTTCCTTAAAGAGAATACATGTACCAAAATTTAATTAACAGTAATGGGTGTCCATGCATGTGTTGTATTCATGTTTAGTTGGAAAATCATGTATATGATTCTAGGTTTCAATAAACAGCATTTTGTTGTTTTTTTTCTTAATTGATTAACATAATATTGTTGTAAAAGTAAGGGCAATGCATGGGAACATTTAAGTAAGAAGACCTAAATGTGCTCCTTACATATTTTTCTATTTGCTGCAGAGTTTGTCTCTCATGCTGCATGGAGTGGTAGAAAGTCTCCCCATGCTTGAGGTGTATGCTCTCATAATATTACAATTATGGTATGTCTGTTGGTGTGAGAATTTTTCAGACGTTTACAAATTCATTTATTTTTTCATTGGCTATTCAATATTTTTATTGTTTTTTTTACGAAAATCTGTACACACGACTATCTTTGCCCTTTTCTGTTTTCAACTTAAGTTACACTGCAAGGTTTGCCTACATCTATTTCGATGTGCCCCGTGTTGTCTACAGATGTTGTTATTGTCTTTATTTTTGTCTTTCGTCAGGCTACTTAAAGAAAAATATTTGTAGGCAGACATTGCCCAGTTTTACTTGTTTGTCATTGACTGCTCCCGACATGTGTTGCTTCAATGACATATTTTAGCTGCAATCGATGTTGCTCAATATTTTTGTCAAGAATACTGCTTAAGTGCATGCTAGGGGCCTTCTTGATCTTGCTTGAGGGGGTGAATATTGTTCAGCTCTTGTTGAAGACCCTCAGGCAACATCAACATTCTATTCAGTCAGCCCTTTTACTCGCCATTGAACAAAACAGAAACAAAGCATTTAATTATTTTCAATCTTCATCTGCTACAGGCAAATGAGGCAATACCTTTATTTGTTTTGGGGTTGGAAGATGAAAATACAGGTAATAAGCTGCATCATGAAGGGAAATAGCTCAACTCTCAAAAAACATGATCTGCAAAAAATATTCATTTCTTCAACTGAGAGTTTTTAAGAGAAAGATTTGAAGTCTCAAAAGAATAATGGTTATGAGAAAATCACATACAATTGTCATACAGGTAAGCAGTTTATCTCTGATTGACAGGTGATGATTTATAACTCAGGTAAACAAAAGTGCCGACGGTGTTTATTTACCACTGAACTAATCCTTTAATTAGCATGACAGGCGTAATTAAAGCATTATTTGGAGCAAATAGAATAAAATGACAAAGGAAATTAACATCAATTTTTGACTATTTTCAAAAGGAACAAGTGTGGATCGTATTGCAAGGCAAACAGAAGTCCCCTACCGGTGGAATTATTCAGTATACCAGCAAAAATAGTTAAAGAAAAGTTTTCCTAGCCCAAGGCCCATAACTTTGTCAAAAATCAATGGACCCAACCCATTCTCAAACTTGATCTGTAACCCATAGTAGTTGATTAACAATGCAAATATCAGCTTGATATCTGACACAGTTTAGAAAAAAAAGTCTGGAAAATCTATATTTTACCAAAAAGTCAAAGGCCCATAACTCTGTCCAAAATTATTGGACCGGAACCAAACTCAAACTTGATCTGTAACCAATAAAGATAGACTCACATAGCAAGTATTAGCTTCATATCTGAAACGGTTTAGAAAAAAAGTCCGGAAAACCTATATTTTACCAAAATTTTCTTAGTGAAAGGCCCATAACTCCGTCCAAAATCAATTGACTGGAACCAAACTCAAACTTGATCTGTAACCCATGGTGGTAGACTCATGTAGCAAATATTAGCTTCATATCTGAAATGGTTTAGAAAAAAAGTCAGGAAAACCTATATTTTACCAAAATTTTCTAAGTCAAAGGCCCATTACTCCGTCCAAAATCAATGGACCAGAACCAAACTCGAACTTGATCTGTAACCCATAGCGGTTGACTCACATAGCAAATATTAGCTTCATATCTGAAACGGTTTAGAAAAAAAGTCCGGAAAACCTATATTTTACCAAAATTTTCTAAGTCAAAGACCCATAACTCCGTCCAAAATCAATTGAACGGAACCAAACTCAACCTTGATCTGTAACTCATGCTGGTAGACTCACATAACAAATATTAGCTTCATATCTTGAACGGTTTAGAAAAAAAGTCCGGAAAACCTATATTTTACCAAATTTGTCTTAGTTAAAGGGCCATAACTCCGTCCAAAATCAATGAACTGGAACCAAACCCGAACTTGATCTGTAACTCATGGTGGTAGACTTACATACCAAATATTAGATATATATCTCTTATAGTACGTAAGTATGTAAAAAAACAGTTCCAGTTAATTTATGGCAGGGCGTCAAGGCACAGAGAAGTTGAAAAAGGGAAGGGCGCCAAAAATGAAAATAAAAAAGGGCAGAGCATCAATAAAACAAGTGTGGACCCAAATTGATGTCTCGCCAGTCCCTTCATGGTCGCAAGATTGATGTGAATTCTCAAACTGACTAAATCAGAAAACTAAACATATTCGCTAGACTGTGTAAAAGCAATACAGCAGACTGTCATGAATCACCAAAAACGAAAATATCCATGACCACTGGTAGATACTGAAAAACCAAACATGTTCATTAGACCGTGAAAATGAGGTCAAGGGTTAAGCCAAACAGCTGGCTGTCCTGTTCCATTTAAGACAAACCCAAATACCAAATATTATTGACCTTACATTATTAGATACTGGGAAATTTAACATGATCACTGGACCGTGAAATTGAGGTCACAGACAAAAGCCATATGGCAGACTGTCATGTACTACTCAAGACCAACCTGTATACCAAATATCATTGACCTACCACTTATAGTTACTGAGAAAATGACCTAATCACAAAAGCTTAACATGCTCACTAGACCATGAAATTGAGGTCAAGGATAAAAGCCATATGACAGACTGTCATGTACTACCTAAGACTAACCTCCATACCATATATCATTGACCTACCACTTATAGTTACTGAGAAACTAAACTAAGCACAAAAACTAAACATGTTCATTGGACCGTGAAATGGAGGTCACAGACAAAAACCATATAGCAGACTTTCATGTACTACCCAAGACCAACCTATATACCAAATATCATTGACCTACCACTTATAGTTACTGAGAAAATGACCTAATCACTAAAACTTAACATGCTCACTAGACCATGAAATTGAGGCCAAGGACAATAGCCATATGACAAACTGTCATGTATTAACTTAGACCGACCTACATATCAAATATCATTGACCTACCACTTATAGTTACTGAAAAACTAAACTAACCACAAAAACTTCACAAGTTCATTGGACTTTGAAATTGAGGTCACAGACAAAAGCCATATAGCAGACTGTCATATACTACTCAAGACCAACCTATATACCAAACATCATCGACCTACCACTTATAGTTACTGAGAAAATGACCTAATCACAAAAACTTAACATGCTCACTAGACCGTGAAATTGAGGTCAAGGACAAAAGCCATATGACAGACTGTCATGTACTACCCAAGACCAACCTACATACTAAATATCATTGACCTACCACTTATAGTTACTGAGAAACTAAACTAAGCACAAAAACTTAACATTTTCATTGGACCGTGAAATTGAGGTCACAGACAAAAGCCATATAGCAGACTGTCATGTACTACTCAAGACCAACCTATATACCAAATATCATTGACCTACCACTTATAGTTACTGAGAAAATGACCTAATCACAAAAACTTAACATGAAAGTTTATGCCGCTGTCATACTTTGTACGCATATGTCTCACTTTCCGCGCCTTTCGTCGCGGGCGAGACAAAAATGGCATGGCGTCACAGCACGCCAAAACCTGCTGCAGGAAACACTAGTTCCTATCAGTAAAATAACAGCCCCTTTACATAAAGATGCCCTTTATAATTTCATGCATCAATTAAATGCCTCTGTATAAGTGTGTGAATTTGAAAGCAGGTAGTTAAGTTTTCACTATATCTCTATATTTTGAATGGCCCTTGGCATTGACATTGTCTATGGCTGTACATTTCTTACTCAGAATGGATAGTATAATTCCTGATTTATCACTGCCAGTGTCACTGTCCATCTCTCTGTCTATGTCACAGTTGAATTCTCTATATTTTTCATTACTATTTGTGTGATGGTCCATCTCTCTGTCTATGTCCCTGTTGACCTCTCCTTCTTTTTCATCACTGTCTGTTTCTCTATCTGTGTCAGGGTTGACCTCAGTATATTTTTCATTACTGCCCATCTCTTCATCTACTTGACAGTTGACCTCACTATATTTTTCACTGTCCACCTCTTTATCTTGCACTATTTCTGTGCCTGTACTGTATATACCTACTGAAACAATTATATTGGTGTTATTGATCATTTTGTGTATCTACATATTAAGGTATTAGAACAAACTGACCATGTGATCATATGTGAACTATTTTTCCATAAATTTTTAATCATAAGGCCCTATCAAGTTAATTTGTAGATTCTCATCCACCTGTAACAAAAAATCTGAGCGGGTGGGAGGGTTTTATTTTATTTTTCTACTGTTTTTCACTAAAATTTGATAGGAATTTAAAGAAAATTTCTGAATAATTGAAAATAAAAAAAAATTGAGCTTAGAAAAAATGGGGCGGGTGGGGATGAGAATCTATTAATTAATTTGATGTGGCCTAATATTTAAAAATTTATGAATGTTTATTATGTATTCTAAATATATAGATCATGTGTTTTTTGTATGAGATTTAACACCACTTTAACAGTATTTCAGTCACATCATGGCAGTCATTTTTGGTGGAGGAAGCCATAGCACCTGGAGAGAACCACAGACTTTGGGCAGGTAACTAACATACCTTATTACGTGCATGATCATGTGAATCAACCATGTGAATCAATTTTCAAACATATGTGCACACAGATTTAATAAAGGGCTACGCCAAGGTTGGCAAAAAACCGGTCAATACTAGTATTGACCAGACCAGTGGTCAATACTGGTTTTAACCGGTCAATACTGGTCAATACTGGTCGATTGGATTATTGACCAATTGAACTTTATAAATCATAAATCTATTATTGTAGAGGGACAATAGAGGTTACATGTACGAGCGCAGCATGATATGACCGCAGCATGTCGAATACTGAAATTTGAACAAGTGTAATTCAAAATGAATGAGGACACAGTAAAGAGCTTGATACAGTAATTAAATGGACCAAATAAAGAGCTTGAATCAGTTGCAATTTTTGGCACCTTTGGCCCCTTTAGTTTGGAAACAGTAAAAGCTATGCCAAATTTGTTGACATACTACTGAAAGCTTATATCAAGAAGAATCCAAAGAAAAAAACTGATCAAAATCCGATGAATAATAAAGATTTCAAATATTTCAAAAAATTACAATTTTGGCCCCTTTGACTCCTTGTAGCTCGAAAACGGTAATAGCTATGCAAAATCCACTGACATACTTCCGACAGCTTACATCAAGAGGAATCCAAAGAAAAAAATCCTATTGAAATCCGTTGAAAAATAAAGATTTCACATATTTTGAAAATTTGCAATTTTGGCCCCTTTGACCCCTTGTAGCTCTGAAACCATAATAGCTACGCAAAATCCGTTGACAAAGTACTGAAAGCTTATATCAGGAGGAATTTAAAGAAAAAATATCCCATTGAAATCCTATGAAAAATAAAGATTTCACATATTTCGAAAATTTGCAATTTTGGCCCCTTTGACCCTTTGTAGCTCGGAAATGGTAAGAGCTACGAAAAATCCATTGACATCATACTGAAAGCTGATATCAAGAGGAATTCAAAGAAAAAAATCCCATCAAAATCTGATGAAAAATAAAAAATTTAGGTTATCTGTAAATATACGATTTTGGCCCCCTTCGGCCCCTCATAGCTCAGAAACGGTAAGAGCTACACAAAATCCATTGACATACTACTGAAAGCTTACATCAAGAGGAATCCAAAGAAAAAAATCCCATCGAAATCCGATGAAAAATAAAAATTTTATGTAATCTGCATGTTTGCAATTTTTGCCACGTTTGGCCCCTCATAACTCGGAAAGGAAACAAATTATCAAAAATCTGATGCTGCAGCACCTATTTATTTTTCATAAGGAATCCATTGCAAAAAAACGGCATCAAAATCGGACTAAAAATAAAAAAAATAAAATTTTTAAAATTCGCCCCTTTTGGACCCCATTTATCTCATGAACGGTACATGCGACATGAAATCCGTGGTCATACTACTGATTGGAAATTACCTCAGGAGCATACTGAAAGAAACCCCATCAAAATCCGATAATCAATAAAAATTCTACAGCTAAATAGGTGAAAACACCCAATTTTGCCCTTTTTGGCCCTATTTTCAAAACGGGAGGGGCCATAATAACCAAAACCAATCCACACCTTCCTTTTGTGCCAAGGAACATTGTGTTAAAATTTCATAAGGATTGATCAACTTGAACTTGAGTTATTGGCCAAAACTTAAAGTGTCTACAGACAACGACGCCGACTACGACAACGACGACAGCGCCATACCATTATACGACCACAAATTTTTTTGCGGTCGTATAAAAATTAAGAAAAACTATAGAATGTGTCGAAAGACAAGGATGCCCTGCAATAGGCATTATTAGTAGATAAATGAACTTAAGTCCATTTAACCCAACTCCCTCATGGAACCTTAGAAATGGGGAACTGTAAAGTGCTTAATAATGAAACATTATAAAGATTTTATGCATAGTTGGTAAAACTGGATAAATGATAGTCACTGAAGCATGCAATGTAGGTCATAAAATGAAATGAACATGGACACATAATTGTTGGACCCTAGGGGAATACTCATAAGGGTGACCATAAATGCTATGAGGCTATTTCATGAAGATATCATGTATAATTTCTGGGCAATGGACCTAAACACAAAACTTAACAGAAGTCACTCGAGTGTCAGAAATGTAGGTCATGGACACCTAATGGACCGATTCAGAAATGCAACGGCATTATGGGATTGTCATTGTTCTGAACGTTCTTGATTGGGCAAAACGTATTTTACGAGTACGCTTAGTTTGTGCAATGTCATTTACGAGGACGGAAGTCGAATTTCTGAATCGGTCCATTGTTGGAGCTTTATGTAGATCTCAGATGAATATTATAATGCCATATCATAAAGATATCAAGTATAGTTGATGAAAAATGAAACTTAATGCAAAATTTAACCAAAGTGACTTAACCATGAAATGTAGGTCATGAACACTTAATTGTTGGTGCTTTAGGTAGTTCTCAATGAGGTGAATATTATGAGGCAATATTATAACATTATCTTGTATAGTTGCTGAGAAATGTACCTAAAGGCTAAATTTAACCAAAGTCACTCAAGTATGAAATGTAGGTCATGAACACCTAACTGTTAGTGCTTTGAGATGTACTCATTAAGATGAATGTTATGATGCAATATCATAATGGTATCATATATAGTTGATGAGAAATGGACCTAAACGCAAAATTTAACCAAAGTCACTCAAGTGTGAAATGTAGGTCATGGACTCCCCAATTGTTAGTGCTTTAAGTAGTACTCATTCAGGTGAATGTTATGATGCAATATCATAATGGTATCATGTATAGTTGATGAGAAATGGACCTAAACGCAAAATTTAACTGAAGTCACTCAAGTGTGAAATGTACGTAATGGACACCTTATTGTTAGTGCTTTGGGTACTACTCATTGAGGTGAATGTTATGATGTAATTTCATAATGGTATTATGTACAATTTATGAGAAATGGGCCTAAATGCAAAATCTAACCGAAGTCACTCAACCATGAAATGTAGATCATGGACACCTAATTATTGGTGCATTGGGTAGTACTGATAGAGGTGAATGTTGTGATTCAAAATCATAAAGATATCACTTGAGGTTACTATACTATGGACCTAAATGCAAAAATTAAAAGGATGTAATACGTACGAATGGACAAGGGTAAATCTATATGCCCCTTCCACTTTCATGGCGGGGCATAAAAACACAAATTGACATTTCAGTATTTATAAAAAAAATACCAAATCATTGAATAACTAGTAATTGGTGGTCAGCAAAAGAACAAACAGTAGCAGGGGCTACCTTAAACTTGCTGTCAGGTGAGGGGGGGTCCCTGGAGAACCCAATAAACAATCTACTACGGACTCATGAACTTGAAAGTAGCTCCATCATGATAACAATACAAGGCCTATACTGAACTTGCTGCTATATGAAGGTTATGAGTGGCTATCTGTCAAACAAGTGATGACCCTAAAAGATGTCTCGCCTGTCCCTGCTGGACTCTAAATTGATGTGAAATCTAAGTCTAGACTGTGAAATTGAGGTCAAGGACAAAAGTCACCTGCCAGACTGACATGTACTACCCAAGACCAACCTACATACCAAATATTATCAACCTACCACTTCTAGTTATTGAGAAATGGACTTAAGCAGAAAAACTTAA
>MJUU01059799.1:8258-22739 GCA_002080025.1 Modiolus philippinarum | reverse complement strand
GTACCCATGTAGATCTCCCTACAAACAAAATATGACGGGTCTAGGTGTAACAGTTACTGAGAAAAGGACTTGAATGTGAAACTATGTCGCAGATTTTCTAAGTTCACTGAACCATGCAATTGAGGTCAAGGCAACACAACAGGTGTCAGACTGCCGTGTACCCATATAGATCTCACTATAGACCAAATATGACAAGTCTAGGTAGTTCCTGAGAAAAGGACTTGAATGTGAAACTATGTCGCAATGTTTATGTGCTTATTGAACCATGAAAACAAGGTCAAGGTCATCCAAAATATATGCTGCTGGAAAGGTCATCACTTGGTGGTGCTGTGGACCAAAGATGATGTTTGTATGTATTACCCTTGAAAAGTTATGAAGGTTGTAGAAAAAAGTTTACGCCGCGGCCACCGCCAGATTGCTATACCTATGTCTTGCTTTCAGCGACTTTCGTCGCAGGCGAGACAAAAAGGTTCAAGTAGTAGTTTTCTCATTATTTATATAAGACTTTATTTTAGATGAATAAATACACTGCTTTGCTCCCTTATAATAACAGTAACATTGCTATATCCAATTCACTTACGAATTTCATCTTCTTTGGGAATTTTATTTGTAGAATTTTTACATGATCTGAACCTTAATTTTCTTTTAAATCTTAACTTCTGTTGGTCCTGAGTGTCTGTAAACAGCTTCTCAAAAGCATGATGAACTACTGTATCATTATAATTCATACCTAAAAAACAATCAAATTCATGTTTGTTAGACCTTACAAAAAATATATATACAGCTAAGAAAACAGATACACTGAAATTTGATCAAGTGTAGTTTAAAGTGAATGTGGACACAGAAAATTAGAGCTTGACACAATAATTAAATGGACACAAAAAGAATCTTGACACCATCATTAGCTGGATACAAACTGAAATCTGTTGACATATTACAGATTGGAAATTTGCTAAGGAGCACACTGAAAGAAACCCATTAAAATACGGTAAATAATAAAGATTCTGCAGTCAAATATGTGAATACACCCGATTTAAACCTTTTTGGCCACTTTTTCTGAAACAAGCAGGGCCATCAATATGAAATTATAATCTGGGCTTAGGCATGTGCCAAGAAACATCATACTAAAATTTCAGAATGATCCATCCACTAGAAACAAAGTTATACTGTCCACAGACACAAAAATACCCCATTTTACCCCTTTTTGGTCCCTTCTTCTGAAATGGGTGGGGCCAGAAACCCCTAATTAAAACCCGGGCTAAAGCTTGAGCCAAGAAACCTCATACAAAAATTTGAAAATGATCCGCCCACTAAGACCAAAATTATGCTGTCCACAGAAGCTGATGCTGACTGGGCTATACCATAATACGACCACAAATTTTTGCAGTCGTATAAAAAAAAAATAAAATAAAATAAATTCCCATTTGAAACTCAAGGGAAATGAATCAAGATATGGATAAGAGAAAACATAGGTAATCAAGGATTACAAAGTTTGTCTCGTTATGGCACGTTGTCGCAGCAACCAAATTTTGCCTGGATACTTACATACTATCAAAACTGCATGCACATGCACATGCACACATGCATAATGATCCTACTATGTACAGTACCTTAGATCTGATCCCTGACAAGAACTTGACCAAATTTTGCCTAGATGCTGACCTACAACCAGAGATGCATGCATGTGCAAGGTTAGATGATCCTACCATGTACAGTGACTGAAATATCAACTCGGATGTAAACTCAAATGTAAGTCAGTCAAGCGGAAAATGTAGGTCAAACTGACTTAATTTTGCCTGGATGCTGACCTACCATCAGAGATGCATGCATGTGCAAGGTTAGATGATCCTACCATGTACAGTGACTGAGATTATCAACTCGGATGTAAACTCAGATGTAAGTCAGTCAAGCAGAAAATGTAGGTCAAAGTGATCAAATTTTGCCTGGATGCTGAATTACCATCAGATCTAGAGATGCATGCATGTGCAAGGTTAGATGATCCTACCATGTACAGTGACCGAGATCTGAACTCGGACCTAAACTTAAATGTAAGTCAGTTAAGCGGAAAATGTAGGTCAAAGTGACCTAATCTTGCCTAGATGCTGACCTACAATCAGATATGCATGCATGTGCAAGGTTAGATGATCCTACCATGTACAGTGACTGAGATCTGGACTCGGACATAAACTTGAATGTAAGTCACTCAAGCAGAAAATGTAGGTCAAAGTGACCTAATTTTGCCTGGATGCTGACCTACCATCAGAGAATCATGCATGTGCAAGGTTAGATGATCATACCATGTACAGTGACCGAGATCTGAACTTGGACGTAAACTTGAATGCAAGTCAGTCAAGCGGAAAATGTAGGTCAAAGAGACCTAATTTTGCCTGGATGCTGACCTACCATCTGAGATGCATGCATGTGCAAGGTTAGATGATCCTACCATGTACAGTGACTGAGAAATGCAAGTCAGTCAAGCGGAAAATGTAGGTCAAAGTGACCTAATTTTGCCTGGATACTGACCTACCATCAGAGATGCATGCATGTGCAAGGTTAGATGATCCTACCATGTACAGTGACTGAGATCTGAACTCGGACGTTAACTTGAATGTAAGTCAGTCAAGCAGAAAATGTGGGTCAAAGTGACCTAATTTTGCCTGGATGCTGACCTACCATCAGAGATGCATGCACATGCACAGTTAGATGATCATACAATGAATAGTTACTGAGATATGAACTTGGATGTAAATTCAAATGCAAGCCACTTAAGCGGAAAATATAAGTCAGAGAGACATAATTTTCTCGGAGGCTGGGAGATAGCCCAAGATGCACCTGCATGCAAAGTTTGGTGACCCTACCCTGCATAGTTACCAAGATATATACCCAAATGCTGACACGGACGAAGACGTGGACGCGGACGCCTGGGGTACTCCAATAGTCCCCCTCAACTTCGTTGAGGTGAACTAAAAATGTGCACTCACATTTGGCATGATATCAATTAAGTTTATTTTTTTCCCTATAATAAAGACATTCTTCTTTAGAATCATAAAAAGTTCATCTCCCCTCTAACAACTGTATAACAAATTTTAATTTTTTACCTTCATTTTCATCAATATGGTCTTTATGTGCTAACATAGGACCAGTATTTATCTTTCTGTAACAACCATCCACATTTATAATTACAGAATTCAGGATTTTGCCACTAGTTTCTGTAGTCAGGTCTGTATGATTCTTTCTATCCAATGATGAAGTTATTTCAGTGTCATGATAGTTTGGAAAATTGAGAAGTGTTTTACCCTTAAATCTCCTTTTAAATGATAACTGTTTACAATGTTCAGAATTAATATTGTCATACAATTTGTCCATATATTTATCTGGATAATTACAGACTGGCATCATACATTCTGTGTCCATGGCAATCATATACCGTGTTGTATATCACATGATTTTTACTGGTACAATATGTATCTGAAAGTAAAAATTTCCACTGAATGAGTACAACAAACAAATGACAATAAATACTGGATTCATTTTAATATATTCAATTTGCAATTATACAAAAAAAAAAATCAACAAAATCACAGTTTACTTGAATTGTACTCTGCTGATGACCAGTTCCACACTTAGGATATAATAGAAAATAACCCAGATTTTCATTGCTGCCTATCCCTTTTTTTTTTCACCCGCCTCAAAAAATTTGATAAAAAATATACTAAATTAAATTTGAATGATGATGTAATACAGCCCACTGTACATGTGTCAGAGGAGATGATCTTTGTATGCATTTCCCATAGGGTCTCTTGTTAAACAATGCTTCCTGTGGGCTAATGAGAACTTCCTGGACACATTTTTCAAAGTTGGCCATCAAAAAACCATTGTGACCAAGTTTGGTTCCAATAAGAGAAGTAGTTCCAGTGGAGGAGATCTTTGAATGTGTTTTTCCCATAGGGTCCACTGTTAAACTAAGTTCCCCACTGGTGGCCATTTTGATATGACACAGACTTGCCAGACTCATTTTTCCAGGTTAGGTTCCAATTAGCCAAGTAGTTTCAGAGGAGGCAATCTTTGAATGTGCATTTTAAATAGGGTTTGGTGTTAGAGTATGTTGCCGCTGGCAGCCATCTTGGATCTGATGGGGACAAAATACCAAACACATTTTTCAAAAATGACCAACTACAGACAGTTGTAACCAAGTATGGTTCCAATTGGCCAAGTAGCCTGAGAGGAGAAAATCTTTGAATGTGTTTTCTCATAGGGTCCAATGTTAAACTATGTTGTCCGCTGGCATCCATTTTGGATCTGGTGGGAACTTGAATTAACCGACATTCTTCAAAGGGGGCCATCTAAGGATAGTTGAGACCAAGTATGGTTCCAATAGACCAATTGCCAATTAGACCAGAGTTCCCGAATTTGACCTCTCGTTTTACAGTATAGCCAAAGACTTGCCATGATAAATAACTATGATAGACATATCTTTTTTGTCTGAACTATATCCACATAATTTCTTTTGCTTGTCAAGTGGTAGACTGTATCACTTTTAGTGCAAAAGAAAGCATGTTAATAGATCAAACAGGAAATAAAATACAAACATTTCAGTATGCTGTACTGTACAAACTTATCCAAAAGGAAGCAATTCTAGACCGGACAAATATGAGAGGTTTCCAACGTAAACTATCAAACTGTGAAAATTATTTTCTCTTGACCTGTACGGTTTTTAAACTTAATCTTTGGTGAATTTTATCAAATTAATATGACCTTTTATGTGTCTATTTGTTTTGTTTTATACATCTGTATCTCAACAGATTTCATATGCCAGGATGCTGATTTATAAAGGGTTTCTTCTGTAAATATGACAACATGTCCAGTGCCACTTGATCCTGATTGAGTGAAAATTCTAAAGAACAGAATCAATGTCGGTAATTGGCAAATCATCTATTGGCCAGCTAGTCTCTTTGAATGTGTTTTCCCATAGCATAGGGCCAATGTCTAAGTACAGCTTCCAGTATACATTGATAAATGCTGAGTATTCTACAGTTCCTTTGCACAATTTACATATTTATCTACTTCAACTTTCAAGCATTTGTTTCATTTGGGTTTGTTTTCTTTTTCTTTTCTAAGGTGGTACAGGGATTAAAAAAAGTGTGAAAGAAATTTGAGATATTGACAAAGACTAACCATGTTATAAGAGAATGCAAACCATTCTTAATTAAATTTAATTCTTATTTAAATTTTGAGTAATCAGTCATATAAGCTCACATTGTTTCAAGTTTTATGCAGGATCAATAGCCCTGGCCTTTGTATTAAACTTTCAAAACTTTCAAAACAAGATGTGTTTGTGAAACACTACATTCACACATGTATGCCCCAGATTCTACAATAAAATACACATGTATATGAAAATGCCCAATTTAACCCCTACTTGACCTCTGTGACCTTGACCTAATTTTTTTGCATATTTTTGTTCCTCTTGACTAGACCTATACACATGCCAAGTATTAAAAGTCTATATAACATACATTGTACATGTACTTCAAAAGTTGTTTATTACCATAAAAACACCAAATTTAACCATTTTATTCTGAAATAGATAAAGCCCCTTTGGGCCTCTTGTTTATTGAAATGGTTTTAATGGTTAAATTATCTGTTTAAACATCTGTCTATGCTATAAGTAACCTACAGAAAAATACTGCACCAAGATCTGACAAAAATTTTTTAAAATTCATTTTTTTTTTATTTGTACACCTTTGGGCCTCTTGTTTCTCAACTAGAGGCTCAGAGACTTAGCCTGTATCGCTCACCAGGCAAAATGCTTCTACGCCATACATGACTTAAAAAGATGTTTCCTTACCTATGGGGTCAAATGTTTAGCTATGTTCTTCATTAGCACCCATGTTTTTTGTCTGATCCTATTGAAATGAATACTTTTTGCAAAGGACCTTCTATACATTTCAGAGATTGGTTATCTCATTCCTGGCTCCAATTTTAAACTATGTTCTGCACTGGAGGCCATCTTTTTGTTAGATCCAAGTACCTTCCATACATCCTTACTGTAAAGATTGGTTGAATTTGCTTCAGTAGCATCAGAGGAGATAGCAAATAGATGCTTTTCCCTTAGGGTCTCATGTTAGACTATGTTCTGCTGTGGCAGCCATGTTTTTAAAGCTAGGAATCGGAAAAATTTCGGCAATCTCCATAAAAGACCTTCCATACATCATTCCTGTAGAGTTTGGTTCAATTTGCTTCAGTAGCTTCAGAAGAGATAGCAAATATATGCTTTTCCCATAGGCATGATAGGGTCACATGTTAAACTATGTTCTGCACTGGCGGCCATGTTTTTTCACGGATCGAAAAAATTTCGGCAAACTAAGAAAAGGACCTTCCATACATCATTCCTGCAAAGTTTGGTTCAATTTGATTCAGTAGCTTCAGAGGAGATAGTCAATATATGCTTTTCCCATAGGGTTCCATGTTAAAGTATGTTCTGCGCTGGCGGCCATGTTTTTTCGTGGATCGTACAAATTTCGGCAAACTAAGTAAAGGACCTTCCATACATCATTCCTGTAAAGTTTGGTTCCATTTGCTTCAGTAGCGTCAGAGGAGATAGCAAAGATATGCTTTTCCCATAGGGTGCCATGTTAAACTATGTTCTGCACTGGCGGCCATGTTTTTTCACGGATCGAAAAAATTTCGGCAAACTAAGTCAACAACCTTCCATACATCATTCCTGTAAAGTTTGGTTCCATTTCCTTCAGTAACTTCAGGGGAGATAGCAAATATATGCTTTTCCCACAGGGTCCCATGTTAAACTATGTTCTGCGCTGGCGGTCATGTTTTTCACGGATCGAAAAAATTTCGGCAAACTAAGTAAACAACCTTCCATACATCATTCCTGTAAAGTTTGGTTTCATTTCCTTCAGTAACTTCAGAGGAGATAGCAAATATATGCTTTTCCCATAGGGTCCCATGATAAACCATGTTCTGTGCTGGCGGCCATGTTTTTTCATGGATCAAAAAATTTCGGCAAACTAGGTAAAAGACCTTCCATACATCATTCCTGTAAAGTTTGGTTCTATCTGCTTCAGTAACTTCAGAGGAGATAGCAAATATTTGCTTTTCCCATAGGGTCCCATGTTAAACTATGTTCTGCACTGGCGGCCATGTTTTTACATGGATCGAAAAAATTTCGGCAAACTAAGTAAAGGACCTTCCAAACATCATTCCTGTAAAGTTTGGTTCCATTTGCTTCGGTAACTTCAGAGGAGATAGCAAATATATGCTTTTCCCATAGTGTCCCATGTTAAACTATGTTCTGCGCTGGCGGTCATGTGTTTCATGGATCGAAAAAATTTCGGCAAACTAAGTATAGGACCTTCCATACATCATTCCTGTAAAGTTTGGTTCTATTTGCTTCAGTAACTTCAGAGGAGATAGCAAATATTTGCTTTTCCCATAGGGTCCCATGTTAAATTATGTTCTACACTGGCGGCCATGTTCATCACGGATCGAAAAATTTCGGCAAACTAAGTAAAGAACCTTCCATACATCATTCCTGTAAAGTTTGGTTCAATTTGCTTCAGTAGCTTCAGAGGATATAGCAAATATATGCTTTTTCCCATAGGGTCAAATGTAAAATCTAAGTTCAGCGGTGGCGGCCATGTTTTTTGGCGGATCAGAAAAATTTCGGCAAACGAATTGTAAAGGACCTTCCATATATCATTCCTGTAAAGATTGGTTGAAATTGGTCCAGTGGTTTCAGAGGAGATAGCAAAAATATGAAAAGTTTACGGACGACGACAGCCGCCAAGTGATTGCAAAGCTCAGATGGCCTTTGGCCAGCGAGCTAAAAACGGTAAATGCTACCTCAAATCTGTTGGCATACAGCAGTTGTGCAATTTTATTAGCAATAATATAAAACAAACCCCGTCTCAATAGGATAAATAATAAGGATTCTACAGTCAAATATGTGAAAACAGAAGATTTCACCCCTTTTTGACCTCTTTGGCCTTGACCTTTGACCTGACCTATTTTTTTGCATATTTATTATCCTCTTGACTAGACCTATACACCTGCCAAGAACAAAAAGTCTATCTTACATAGTTCAAAAGTTATAGCCAAGGTTAAAGTTTCGGACGCACAGACAAACAGACAGGACAAAAACAATATGCCCCCGATCCTCGATCTGGGGGCATGATAAAAAGAAAAGTGGGGGTCACTGAGATTATACATAAGTATTTTCCAATTCTAATATGACGTCCTTTAATCGCCTTGTGTTTATAACCGTGGTAAAATCCGCATATATTCGTGGGTATTGTCATGGTATCAAGTGAAATCGGCACCTGGTGAATTCAGCACCAGCAAATATAGTGAAATCGGCACCTGGTAAAATTGGCACCTGGTGATATCGGCACCTGTGAATTTCTATTGTATTGAAATAAAACATGTTGTAACTAAGTGTTTAATTTAATAAGTGTTTAATTCAATAATTAAAATGATTCATTCTTATAAAAATGTTTATATTATCATTTAATTGAAAGAAAAACAAACACAGTGTTTGTTCAGAACTCATTTAAAACAACAAATGCTAATTTAGTAATTGTAATTATGCATAGCAAATTAACTGGCCTGATTGAAAAACAAACACAAGTTTGAACATTTTATAAAAGATCATAAAAGGCTCTTTAAGTTAAATAAACTTCCAGGTTAGCTTTTACTTCGAAAAACTGGTTGGTAATTTTATAAAAGATCATAAGAGGCTCTTTGAAGAAGCGATATTCTGGGTTTCTGATGGTTACTCTACCGGTGCACCTGATCTCGCCCATGGTTTTTTATTGGGTCCATGTTGTTCATTTTTGTATATGTGTGTGTCTTCATTTTCTTTTCTGCGCCGTGCTCATGTTGTGTCTTTGTTTGTCATTATTCTTGGATCGTTCCAGACTGACGGTTCGGTTCTCACTTACTTTTCTACTCAAGGTTGTGCATTTCTCTGGTGTAAAGCTGTGTTTAGGAAAATTCAAGATGAAGGATTTCAGGTATATGTACAGATATTGTTTTTCCTGTTATATTGAATTGTTATCAATCTCGGGAAATATTTAAAATCTGAGTTCTGTAATAGAATGAAGAATTGATGTTCTTAATTTCTTATGCACAGAATTCGAAATTTTAGAATCGTATGTAAATGTTATTCAATAAAACTTGGTCTGACACAGACTGATCGAATATTTGGGGGAGATTGTTTTTACATATGCAACGGGATGGCCAGGCATTTGACTTATTGCCTGGTGACCTTTTTAAATATGAAAAGACCAGAAATACAATAGTACTAATAATAATTTCTGAAAAAAAACTAAAGTGGAATTATAGCCAGCGATACAAAAAACAAAAATGTCAATGCTATATACAAGTTTTTTTCATGTTTTATTAATACACTGTGACAGTTATTACACAGTAACACCGTAACATATACAAAAGCCACATTTACAATACACAGTTTTACCATATACCAGCAAAATAATATAATAACTGGGTGCCAAATTCACCAGGTGCCGATTTCACCAGGTGCCAAAATGACCAATGCAGGTGCCGATTTCACCGGGTGCCGATTTTACCAGGTGCCGATTTAACTAGTATTCATTGTCATGACAATTGACGGTACTTTTGATAACGTCATAGACAATTTGAAGACAATTTTTGCACAGCGTCATAGAACGAAACGTCATACATTTTTTTTTAGGTTATCGAATATTAATTACAGTAAGGTTATGAACAAGAAAAAATGGCCGCAGTGTAGTATACAACTACATAGCTATATATATAGCAACGTAAAAAGGTTCATGGAACATGCATGTTCAATTTCGCCTAACAACCGCCACCCAGTCATGCCAGTTAAGACTAAAGTAGATTCTACCCAAAAATGTACCCTCGCCCATCTTCTTTTCGACCTACTAAGGGTCGATTGTGACTTCATAATTTTGGGTAAAATAGCAAGGTTATGTCAGATACCAGTCTGTGCCAAAAACTTTTTGAATCACTAGCCCAAAGGGGCTAGTAAGGTCCCATCTTGTACTAGCCCGAGCTCAATTTCACTAGCCCTTATAGAAGATTCTTTGTTAATAAGGCACAATTTTAACTAGCCCACCGGGCTAGTGACTTCAAATTTTTACTAGCCCGAGACTGATTTTACTAGTCTCTGGCGTAGGGCTAGTGGCTAAAGGCACAGACTGAGATACTGGAGTGAGTCCAAAATAGGATGTTTGACGATACTCTTATTGCAATTCTATGGCACAAAGCTACAAATAAAAGTCCAAAATCGGAATGAAAGCAATAACAGGTAATATGTTTGCGTCATATCATAACTAAAAGTAAAATTCTTAAACAGGCGGCCGGCCATGTTCAGATTTTTGAATTTAAAGATTTTGGACATGTGATACTAAAGTCTTCTTGGCACTGTTGAGCCGTACAGCACAAAAACGAACATGGTTCATAATTATTGCTGAAAATTCACCTTTTAAAACAAAAATAATGTTTCAAAACAGATTCAATATTCCCACACTTACTTGAAGAGTATAGTAGGAGTTGCTAAAACCTAGCTGCGGAACCGTAGTTCTATAGGTCCTTTTATTTTTTTCTGATTTGGCGGACCATTTGGTCCGCAACTATCAAAAAATCAGCACAAGGACCATAAGAGCTACGGTTCCGCAGCTAGTAGAAACCCAGACGCATATAATTCGGTCATACTAAAAAGCGCCCGAGAGCGCCCGGGGGTACGCCAATCTTTTAACAATGGTGGTTTTTGATTATAGCCTTTCTATCACTATAGAAGTCTTTCGATGTACTGATTTTTTTTCATTTTTCGCACAAAATATTGTTAGATTGATTTTTTTACACGCCGAATTGAAAGAAAGTTTTACTTACTTACTTACTTACTTTTTAGACCCATGCGGCGAGTACCTTCCAGACAAAACATAAAACATGGAATCTTTTTTCATCTAGCCTATCTGGTTCGAAATTCTTAGAATATTTAATAGCAAGCACTGAATTGTGTTAAATACATCAGATAGTTGTTTTGAAGCCCCTCATAGTTGAATGTGTCTCAATCTGTAACCATTCACCTGGCAAAAATTAAGAGAAAATAATTCCACGAATTCACAGAAATTTCTAGCAAAGTATACAGATATCACGTTTCCCAGTATATCTACATCAAATATTTTGTCATTTTGTCAAATATGAAATTTTTTCCACGGGCGCTTTTTACTTCCCCGGGCGCTTTTTACCTCCCCCGGGGCGCTCTCGGGGGCGCTTTATAGTATGACCCCATATAATTTAATATCAAAATAACGAGATACATGAGCATGTGAGCTGTTAAAAGGGATGAATTTAAAATCAATACAAATAAAAAGGTCGACCGATATATTTCGACAACTTGAGTTTTTTTTTAACACAGTGCAGTGTAACCACGGCATTCATAGAAAACCCAAATCTTTTCGATATCCAATTACAATAGATTCAATGAGGTTAAACGTCGTAGTAAATATAAAGAAAAAAATAGCAGTCAAGATATTAATAACAACACATTGGAACCGCACTCACAGACGAACACCCAGACTATATTGAGCAAGATAGAACTTACAATCCAGAATACTCAATTTAAATACCCATATTAGACAATTAATAACAGAGAGAGAGAGCAGCTCCTTGCTTAAATCACGATCTGCAGAAGAGCGTCAAGGTTAAGACGAAGACAATGTTAAACTATTAGCGTCATCGATCAGTCACGTGACTAAAGTGGCCACCTGTGGATTGTCGTATCTTGTACATAAAAATATAACGATAGCTTGTAAAAAATAGAAAATACCAAGATTTAGAACTGCGTTCTTTAAAATGTACAACTATGTGCTTATTCTACATAAATTTCTCTTTCTTTCGGTATAATTTTTATGAGAATCAAAAGAGGTTTAATCTCGTCAAAATTTATTCTAAAATTTCAAATATTTTCACAAGTATTTCCTATTTAAGGCATTGTAAATATCGTATTTTCTGTGAAGTATCCCTTCCTCAGAACTGAATTGCGAGAGAACTAATGCACTTTTCTGATTTGTACAACTATGTGGTGAAAATTGATAAAATAGGCTATCTATCGGTGTAATTCTTTTCACTTAAGATAAAGATCTTATCTCGTCAAAATCGATTTGAAAATCGTCATTTTCACTGATTCTACACCAGACACAAGACAATATGGCGACAGCTAGATTGTGTTGACCCAACACCATTAATTGTCATTCATATCATTTTGTTTGACAATATTTTTTAAATACAAATACTTTCAAAAATGAACAATCTATTACTGTGAAAAGTATTTGAAAAAATAATTTTGAATATAGCAGATTATTTATGGTTCAATTGCTTTACGACCCTTTGACAGCAACCCCTGATGTTGATTGTGTCAATAAACAATTTTCACCTGTGATACCTGTGGCTTAATTACGTAAGAAATGACCTGATGGTGATATATGCATCACGCGTGTAACAAATTTGTGTGTTGTGTAGTCAACGACTGTGATAAATTTTGAAGCAAGGACGTATACAAGTCCTTGTTTGTAGCATTCGCTTATTTTTATTACATGTAGTCCAAATTATCATTTTATAGTAGTACCTTAGATTGGTTATCCTTTTATTTGTTACATTTTATTAACGTTATGTAACATCTAAAAATATTTTAAAAAATGATAAAATATACCATGATCACTATCGTGTACTCGTTAAATAATACACAGGTACCAGTTCAATTCACGTTAACCAGTTCGCATCTGACTGACAGAGTTACATTTCCTAAAAAAGTCGGTAATAGTTTAGTACGGATAGGCAAGGGCGTCCTACACCAAGAAAAAAAACTGCTTTTAATCTATATAGGGACGGGCTACAACCAGACCACCAAGTCTGGTTAAGAAAGCTGGAGGAACTGATATTTCGTGACTGTTGGTCGCAATAAAATCTCTGGCTCTGGTCTTAAATTTTAGATTTCAACACTTCAGTGTAAATTAAAACTAAATCTTAACTTTTAATTAGCATCTGTTATTTTAAACCAAACTTGGAAGCTTTACACCCATCAAATGTCACATGTACTTGAAAACTCCGCAGTTAATATGACGGATTTGAGTCCCCGTTAATCATATTCAAATTTTTGTTAGGCGATATTGGTTACGTTCTAAACGATGAGATAGGAAATTCATTAGATAAAATTTGCAAAGATGTTTTCTCTAATGATATGTCAAGTTTAAACAGTTTTGACCCGTTGGATAAATTTTCTTTATTCAACGTATGTTGAATAAAGCCCCGAGCTATTTCCCGCCAAATCTATTCGGAATACAGTTCTCGGTGTTTATCATTGATCATTAGAGAAAAAGATTACACCATTACCATATTTTATCCACTCTCGATAGTTAAATTTAAAAATTTTAAAATGCTCGGCAAGCCTCGCAATTAAAATTTTAAAATTTAACTATCTCTAGTGGATAAAATATGGTAATGAACGGGATCTTGTGGTGTAATCTATATATCTGCTTTTTAAATATGCAAATATTTTTATTTGTAATGAATCAATCAATATTATATCCATAATACAAAATGCAAAGGACCTACATGGACTTGATTTCACATGTCTTTATTTAATTAGACTAGGTATGGCAACTTGATAATTAAATAAATTGGAAGACGATTTTTGAAAAAGGGAGATAATCTGATAAAAATATTTTAGAAAATTCACATTTTATAATTATAAAGAAAGCAAAGTCGGTGACCCCCATTTTTCTTTATATTTTTTGAAAGTATGTTTAAAGGTCTAACACATGTGTAAAGTAGAAAGAAATCTATGGACTAGTTTTAAAGAAATCAACAATATACCTGTCTTCCCTATATATTCATTTGAATTATTTGATTATTTTGATATCAGTTATTTTAAAAACAATCCCGGTGACCCCCCTTTTTTATTTTTTTATTTCAATGCTTATATAATAAGGAAACTTTCCTGTAAAAATAAAAAGAATCTATGGAAAAAAATTTGGAGTACCCATCTACCTTAAGGCATGCCTTGTTTGAAAAAAAATGTTTTACTTAGGTTTTACCAAGGACGTATATCTAGAAGGATAGGAGACTCATACACAATCCATGTTGCAATTTAAAATTTGTAGCGACGCGTTTTGTATGCAATCTACTTTAGAAGTTGTTTATGGATTTTAATAAAATTTTGCTTAAATGAAAACTGAATGATTTTTACACCCGTAGAGTAAATTTCGTTACACTACAGCGAGCAGTTTCTTCAATACACATGATTGAAATTCGTAATCATAACATTTTCATTGATCTTTTTTCCACTTCTTATTTTCATCAGTAGAATTGCACGCTGATTTTGAATTAAGGCTTTAAAAGTAATGCACAGAATTTTGCAATTTTAATATTTGTCTAAAGTTTAACACCTGCTGTACTCGC
>MJUU01059797.1:10096-26329 GCA_002080025.1 Modiolus philippinarum | reverse complement strand
TTTTTAGCTCACCTGGCTATGCCAGGGTGAGCTTTTGCCATCACTTGGCGTCCGTCGTCCGTCCGTCGTCCGTCCGTCTGTCGTAAACTTTTCATTCAAAGATCTTCTCCTCTGAAACCACTGGGCCAATTGGATCCAAAGTTGGTCACATTAGTCCTTGGGTGGTTCCCTTTAAAAAAGGTATCCGGCAGTTCCGTACCTCATCCAAGATGGCCGCCAGCGGGGAACATAGTTTTAACATTGGACCCAATGGAAAAGACATTCAAAGATCTTCTTGTCAGAAACTACCGGTCTAATTATAACCAAACTTAGTCACAATGGTCTTTAGATGGTTCCATCCATAAAAGGTATCAGGCAGGTCCGTATCTAATCCAAGATGGCCGCCAGTGGGAACATAGTTTTAACATTGGACCCTATGGGAAAGACATTCAAAGATCTTATTAGAAACTACCAGTCTAATTATAACCAAACTTAGTCACAATGTTCCTTAGATGGTCCCTTCCAAAAAGGTATCCGGGAGGTCCGTACCTAATCCAAGATGGCTGCCAGCGGGGAACATAGTTTAACATAGAACCCTTTGGCAAAGACATTCAAAGATCTTCTTGTCAGAAACTACCGGTATAATTATAACCAAACTTAGTCACAATGGTCTTTAGATGGTTCCATCCATAAAAGGTATCAGGCAGGTCCGTACCTAATCCAAGATGGCCGCCAGTGGGAACATAGTTTTAACATTGGACCCTATGGGAAAGACATTCAAAGATCTTCTTAGAAACTACCAGTCCAATTATAACCAAACTTAGTCACAATGTTCCTTAGATGGTCCCTTCCAAAAAGGTATCCGGCAGGTCCGTACCTAATCCAAGATGGCTGCCAGCGGGGAACATAGTTTAAACATTGGACCCTATGGAAAAACATTCAAAGATCTTCTTCTCAGAAACTACTAGTCAAATTAAAACTAAACTAAGCCACAATGGTCCTTAGATGGTCCCTTCTAAAACAGGTATCCGGCAGGTCTGTACCTCATCCAAGATGGCTGCCAGCGGGAACATAGTTTTATCATTGGACCGTATGGAAAAGACATTCAAAGATCTTCTTCTCAGAAACTACCAGTCCAATTATAACCAAACTTAGTCACAATGGTCCTTAGAGGGTCCCTTCCAAAAAAGGGTATTTGGCAGGTCCGTACCTCATCCAAGATGGACGCCAGCGGGAACATAGTTTTAACATTGGACCCTATGGAATATACATTCAAAGATCTTCTTCTCAGAAACTACTAGTCCAATTAGAACCTCTGCCCAAATTTTTAAATTTTTAGTTGAATTGTGATCTGAATGTTTTAATTTCAGCAATATATATTACCTTGATTATAAGGGGAACCCCTGCCCCAATTTTTTTTGAATGGTGTTCTGTTATGGGTTGTAATGGATAGTGGAGCTTTCGGTTGCCATGGAAACCAAACAAGAACATTATAATTTTAGGGAAAAAAGTATTCTGCTAAATTTTGTGTTTTGTTTTTCCTATTGGAAATGCCTTTTATTTATGTCAGCCATGGTCCAGGTGAGCGATACAGGCTCTTGAGATGTATGCTCTTATAATATTACAGTTATGGCGTGTTTGTCCGTGTGAGAATTTCTCATACGTTTACTAATTCATTTATTTTTTTCAATTTGGCTGTTCAATATTTTCATTATTTTTACTAAAATGTTATAATCTGTACACACGGCTATTTTTGCCCTTTCAACCAAAGTTACACTGCAAGGTTTGCCTACATCTATTTCGATGTGCCCGTGTTGTCTATCGATGTTGTTTTTGTCCTTATTTTTGTCTTTCGTCGGGCTACCTAATGACAAATATTTGTAGGCATACATTGCCCGATTTTACTTTTTTTCTCATTGACCGCTCCCGACATGTGTTGCTTCAATGACATATTTTAGCTGCGATCGATGTTGCTCAACATTTTTATTATCTTCTTGTAACCCTGGTGCTTTCAGCTGGATAACCCTGAGCATCGCCCAAGTTGGTACTCCATGGCGGGTGGGGAGCAAGGGAGTGACCTTGATATAATTTTTGTCAAGAATACCGCTTAAGTGCACGCTAGGGGCCTTCTTGATCTCGCTTGAGGGGGTGAATATTGTTCACCTCTAGTTGAAGACCCTCAGGCGACATCAAGATGAAGACAGGAATAAAAGCCCTGTCCTTGATAAACTGGTGTTTTCTATGTATCGTGTGCGTTTTTGTCACATGTACATTCACTCCATATCCTTTCATTTTTCCTATCTTGAGAGCCTCTTGTTTTCTTGTATAACAATATTGGTCTCTGTTCAGGTGTGGACTAGATATTTATTTTCAAGTGTAACCAGGCAATATTATTTATTTTCAACTTATCTGGGGCCAAGATATTTATTTACCAAATGTGCCAGCCCCACCCCCCAGAATCAAATGGTCGCCCCCTAAGGAGAAGGAAGCAACGTAAGAATAATATTACAAACCGGGTAAATTTTGCGGAAAAGTGGCGTTTTAAATTAACGCAAGTTTTGTTTGGTTCCAATGCTGTATGCAAACAGTTTTCATTTCGCATATCATTGAAAAGTTTGACGCGGAGCCTGGTACATACTTCAGATTATCCATTTTAAACCTTTTGACATGTTCAGCAGTACTTTGACTTTTGCAGACTTGTATTGAAAATATTGACCTTAATTACATTTCATTATTAACTGGCGACTTGAAATACAGTGTGATTTGGCCATTAAATATAACTGGAAGTTTTTGGCACGTAGAATTTATACAGGGCGAATCCCTGTATAGAAATTAATACAGGGCAGATACCCTGTATTAAAAGCAATACATGACAAATGCCCTGTATAAATAAATCGGCCATATTGGTTTAGTTACGCTCTATTTTCTGTTTCCTTTTCGCATATGTTAACTTTTTTTTTCTTTTTGTCTTTTGATTTTAATCACAAACAAATAAAAATAAACACAGGACAACTCTGAAGATTTCTCTTATTATTAACACTGTGCTATACATGGTTATAGAGTACTCGTCAGCGGAAAAATAGTATTCGTCAGTCGTATCCCGTTTCAGCTTGTACGACTAACACCTCACCAGCCCATTGTACAGTACCACCACGGAAATTTGTTGATAACGTGAAAGTGCAATAATGTTTTCTACTAAAAATTGAAAATCCAATAGAAATCGTTTAATCATGACCATCCTGACTTTGTAAAATCTAAATTTGTATGCTCTAAGATTGGTAAAGATAATGACTGTAATTTTAAGTCATCAGTTCATAAAGGTGTCATATAAATGGTATTTTTCATATTATCCTATATAATGTCCTCGTACACTCGCATTGGGTTTCAATCAGCTGTATTGGCCCTCGGCTTCGCCTCGTGGCAATGCAGGTGACCTCAACCAAATACGACTGTACTTGGACATGATATAGGGAATAATACATGGCATAATCCGTATCTCATGGCATATCATCCCGAGCTATATTACCAATATCAGCCCGAGGGCCTCTGGTCCGAGGGATGATATTTGTCGAGGGATGATACGGCATGTGATATGGATTTTGCCAAGTATTATACAGTTTATTATATTTAAAGAGAGGACTACTTTTAATCCCAAAATTACTGTCAAAAATTGAAATTGGTAAAAGAAAATGCATGTATTTTGGAGAAGAAAATTTAAAAATAGGCGGAAAGGACAGGAGGTGGTTTGAATAAAATCTAACATGTAAAGGGAAACATTTTTGTTACCTACCAAAAATTTTTTTTGCCCCTCCCCCAAATTTTTTTTGCCCCCAAATTTTTTTTAACCCCCAAAAAAATTTCTTTACTCCCCCGATTTTTTTGAAAAGATAAGTCGAAATTGAAAAAAAAAGTTTTTGGAAAAAGGGTATGACAAAGGGTTAGCCATGCGATAAAGGGTAAGCCTTGCGATAAAGGGTATGTGATAAAGGGTATGACGTCATAGTGTGAATACGGAATGAAAGTCATGCACTGTATCACATATTCAAAACGTCTGTATCAATTACTAAACATATGATAAACAGGATTAATTGGTAAATACCCATTTAATAACACTATATTATAATTCATTTAACATGTGATAATAAGTACCTTACAGTTATTACGGTATTTGCTGCATTTACATATCTAGAGACACCTTGAAATGCCTTTTGGTCTTTTTTTCAATTAATAACAATAAAAATATACCGAAATCACTGTAAATTTAATATCTGTATTATCGCTATTTTGGCAACTTTTGTCTCTTCAGTGCAGATAAAATCAAAACGATTGGAAGACCATTAAATAACAGGTGGTCAAAATCCGATAGAGAACAAATGATGAGGGTCGCACAGGGGGTACCGTGCACGGGCGTACGAGAAATAAAATGTCACAACACGAAGAACGAAAAATTAGAAATTGGCTTGCACGATGCACTTTTTCTGTTTTGCACGAAACACAGCAAATAACGACCCTCCAACACGGCAACACGTGAAATAAAAAACGGCAAACACGCTGCACGAAAATAACCCTGTGCCATCCCCAATGATCAAAGGAATCTTATTCGGTATCCAAATCCAGTGAGGGGCTGAGCTTTGCGAGAGGGAGATACTCCTTAGATTAGGAAAATGAAAAATTTTGACATTGCAAGATTTCACTTAAAATTACCAATGTGGTCTGTTTTATGCTTACATTTACGGCATTTTATTACGCAAGATAGCAATAATAATAAAAAAAAATTGACACTTTGTTTTTACGACGTCAACCAAGAACTTTTTTATTAAAAATTCGAATATTTTTGCAAAATATTTTCTTCACAATTTTCGTGCAAAATTTACATTCTTTTACAGACATCACATTGTTTGAAAGAGATGAAACGACAACTGGAACAGGAAACGCTATACCACCAGGCCTGCTACCACCACCACCAATTGCGCCTAGAAAAAAGAAGTCAGAGGACCTGGATCATGATGAAGTTTACGAAGCACTTCCAGATCCAGACCCTAATTGGTTACCGCAGTTACCACCACGGGAATTTTCAGGACAAAGACCTGCATTACCGCCACGGCCATCGGAGTCATCTGAGACAACGCAAAAAGAAAAGACTAAAAAGGTTATGAAGCCGGACGAACGTTCAGAATCAGTTACAACTGAAAGTGGAGAATATTTGTATATAAGTGAGGCTCAAGAGAGTGGGTATGACTCTTCAAAGGACAGCTGGTCTGCTGGGTCCTCAAGCTCGTATGTTAGTGACAAATCTGTAAGCCAAATACAGGACATCTTGAAAGCCCTTAATTTATCAAAATACTGTGACATATTTAAAGATCAATTAATAGATGGTGTTGTATTGGAAAGTATCGACGAAGAAATATTGCGAAAAGATTTTAATTTCATGCACGTTGAAGCGGTTCGACTGATGAAATATGTCCGTTCGGGACACATACCGAGATAATGAGTCACATTTTTACCATCTGTTTTAATGTTTTATTCTTTTACAGAAAATGGTGCAATGTCTCACTGCAGTGTTAATTTAATCTTATTGCATGTTTAAGTGTAATATTTCAAATCATTCAATTATGAATGTGTTATTTTCGAAGCTAGATTTTCAGTAATTTAACAAATAGAAGTGCTGATTTCCTTTATCAAGCCACATAAATTAAATGAGCGACCCAAGGGCAAATTACCGAAGATGTGTAAAATGGAACAAAACATATTATCGGTATGAGACTGGAAGCAAATATTGCCAGAAGGCCATAGATATTTCTTAATTTGCACATTGTTTAACTTATTGTTAATTATTTGATCTTAAAAAGTGAAGGTTTCATTTAATAAGTTTTGAAGTATCAGATATGTCATTATTTGCATCTATATAATATTCTGTAAAATGACTGCTTATTCCATTGCAATTCCATTATGAATGTGTAGATGGTGAGATTCCATTTGGATGTAAGCGGTATTGACATTTTTAAGTCAGCGTAATTTTGGATTGTGTATTCATGAATACGGGAAGGGTGTTGGAGCTCTAACCACGAAATGATAAAAGTGATCCGTGTATGTCTATGAGCATTTTTGCAGCCTGTGAAAACATAGTTGAGAAGAATTGATGAATAAACCCTTGTATAAGCTACTTTGTCAGATAAGATTATATCTTCAGGCAATTTAAGGTTGTAAATTTCATTTGAATTTAATGATATTTCATTTGCAATTCATATTAGTATTTTTAATATGTTTCATGACAGTTTATGTGTATTTTGCATTAACTTTATCTGTAAACTCAATGAGTGTCCATCTTATGTTTCAACAGTTTATTTCGTTTCCTTATTTGCGAAAATCGGGTAGTCTGGCAAATTGTAAGTTGATTTTGTTTGATATGGGCTACAACGATGATGGGTCTTTTAAGGTAGTAGGCCTAGGTAAAGGGAGATAACTCTTTAAATCAGCAAGGTGTTTGAAACAGTCAGTTTCATTGGCGCTTTTTAAGCATTGACGTGAAAAAGAATCAAAATCATCTGTGTTACTTAGAAGCTTACAATATATTTATGAAAATGATTAAAACAAACATGCAAGTGATTTTTAAGAGTTATTTCCCTTAACCTAGGTCTACTACCTTAAATGAAGTTGGTTACAGTCAGTTAATCAGGACTTATCGTATATTAACAGAAACGCCAGTCCAATTTTGCATTTTTCATAATGCATGCGAAAATGAATATTAGGAAACTATAATTGAAATATCGTATGTAGAGAACAAATATTAACCGTTTGGGTGAGGAATAAACTAAAAAAAAGCCTATGTAAGAAGAATGATTTGCTCATGTGTAAAGTAATTGTATTGTTATTCAAACATTGCTGCATTAATATCAATGAGGAAGCAAAATTTGAATCGTATTTTTGTTCATTGCATTTTCTTTTAGTTTTGTTTTCAACCCTTTTTAATTGTATTTTCTTGTATTTGGGATGAATATAGAATAGTTCGCAACATATCCGCTATGTAGGTACAAAAATGATGTATCTACATCATTTTGAACCTGAGAAATGTGAGTATCATACAATTTTCGTTTCACAAAATTGTTGAAGATTGTAAGCTGGGCGTTTTTGTGATTACTAGTATTCGGTTCCGTTTTCCGTATACTGTGTTTCACTTTTAAGCGGTTCAATGAAATTTGCTACTGTGTAGTAATGCTGCCATAATTTTGGAATAAAAGACGTTAAGATTTTATGTCTATTTCTTCATTATTTTTATTTACATTAAATACTATTTTCCTAGATAATTTTTGGTGCTTTTCCCTGCAGTATGATCTCAAAGGCCATTGATAAGTATCCCACTTAGATTGCTCATCTATTTGTTGGGACAACATAATAACTACGTGTCTTATTCTGTGTTCTGTGACGACGCCATTGAGACTATCTCTAAACATACAACGTGCTACATTAACCATATTACAATGTTTCCATTGAAAACATAGTAGCTATTTAGTTCATTAGCAAAAAGTAAAAAACAAAAAACGCAGTTTTGACTGGGGCTGTTACCGACATCCTTTTCTCGCCGTACACAGTGCCTTCAATAAAACGTAAAAAAGACAAACCATTCAGTTTTCAAAGCTTTTATTTTGTATGGCAATATTTTACACTATTAAATCGAGACAAATCTTTGTGCTATGTTTTATAGTTTCCTTTCAGTTGTACAAAGTTTTGTTCCTCTCTGAAACAGTTTTACAGTAAATAATGTTCATGACTTGATTTAGCTGAAATATGTCTTAAGTCGGCGTGAATCGTCAGTCTTTCCTTAGGTGTAAATATCGTGTACACATTTTTAATACAACGAAAGAGCTAAGCAATTCGCACTGAACTCGAAACAAATTCGACCTGACAACGAAATAAGTCAACCCATTATAACATGAAAGAGGCCACCAAAGGCCTCCCGTTTTGCTATTAGCTAATTACATTTCAAAAATCTACATCAACTGTACATCCTCTTTCATGTCGAAAATCCGTATTGGTTGAGTGATTTATAAATACTTCTCTGATGAACTGCAAATACAAACTAGGTAAGAAATTTTGATACTTATAGATTATTACTTGCCGTTTTCCATACCGGCCCTGGTATTAGCCCGAGACGCCTATATCAAGCCCGAAGGCGTAGCCTGAGGGCTGATATTGGTCGAGGGCTAATACCAGGGACGGTATGGAAAATGACATGTGATGATCTATTTATCACATATTTTAAATCTTATGAGGAAAAATGCAACTTTATATATGTAAAACAAAAACAGTAAATTACTGTTATTGTTTTACAGCATTTAGCAAATTAATATCACTGATAATAACAGCATTTTGAAGGTCTTTGAAAGATTATGAGAAGAGTAAAATATGTAATGCCATTTTTGCGATAATCGTACCAACAATAATTTACGAAGCATTAGATAGAAAAATAAAAAAAATCCCTATAGGAAAACTGCTGTAGACATGGAAGACAACTGTATCGAATAGTAGGCTTTGTGGATGTTTACTACAATTCTGGAGCCGACCAGTTTTTGTAGGGGTTCCCAACTACCAAAACTTTAGTTTTATGGCGTTCTTTTTTTCTCGATTTGTTTTGTGTTAGTCAATTTGCCTCAATTTGTTTAAAATGTCTACGACCGTGTTATCTTATTTTTCATTTTAGAAATTCCTATCTTTTTTTCCGTGTTTGCTTCGGTGTTCGTTTTCCGATATGTGTGCATATTCAATTTACCCAGTGACGCGACAATGGAGCTAGACAAACGCATAGGCCGTAATAACAATGATATCCAGTGGCGGATTTAGGGGGGGCCGGGTGGGCCCGGACCCCCCTTAGGTCGGAAAATATTTAAAATACCTAGGGGTTTTTAAAAAAATTGGGTTCTGGGCCCCCCTTTTGAAAAAAATATTGGTCCCCCCCCCAACCCCCCAACCCCCTTAGCAGAAAGTCTGGATCCGCCACTGATATCCACAGAGCTGAAATAAATACAGCTTTCTTCATTCTGAAACAATAATCTACACGATATTGTCCTTCAGCGAAATGCAAAAATAAGAAAAGCCCGCGAAATGGCAATATAAATTACACGACGTCACGCGAACGTTTGACGTGTGTAACGCAAACATGGTGCACTGGAATATTTAATCTTTTATAACATGATAAATTCAGATTAATTCGTCACTGAGACTAATCTTCAATATTTTGAGGGCACAATATGGATTTTTCAGGGCGAATAACCTGCTCTGAATTCCGGCTATTATTTTACATGCAAAAGGGCTCATATTTCTACTAAATATGTGATAAAAGCAGATATAAACGATATAGGACGATTCGACATTAGATAACAAAATGGAAAAGTCACCAACCATATTATTTGTCACCAGATAAAAACAAACTTCTATATGGAAGTAAGGATATAAAACATTCTTGTCAGGATGTTCATCAAATTAGCATTATCGGACATTTTAGTCTGTATTTTCAATGACAAATTTTGTTTGTTTTCCTAATGCATAGTAAATAACCCATAACTGACACTTGATTAAGTACTCTCAAATCCCCTTTAACCCCATCTAAAGTACTTGATCTATTTATATACTATACTCAAGATAATGGTTTATGGTAAATTTTGATTCGTGCAACGACTATCAAACCGCTGTATATTTTTTATGATAAACTGTGATATCCTTGCAGATATATTATCATTATTTCGAAGGAATAAGGAAATTGGCATTGGGATTGGATAAAAGATTGTTTCGTGTTCCCGAAATAAGTTGTTCAAAGTCAGCAATAACCGTTCTTGCTCGATGCTCATCCTGATTATTTTTAGGGTTATTTACAAGATAAGCTTTTTTCAAAGCCTCCTGGTTTATAGCAGCCATCTAAATTTTTTTTTTTTTTTTTTTTTTTTGCAAAATCAAACATTTTCCTACTATAAACTTGGGTGATGTGTGCTACATTCTTCAAACAGCAAAACCAAAACAATATATATGTTTGTAGTTCTGTTAAAATTGTTTGTGATGTGTTTTAACAGTTTTATTATCATGCATACTTTTGGTAGCTGACCAGAGATGTTGAGCACTTTTTCACCTTTTTCATCGTAAATTAAATATTCAAAAGACGTTATGTTTGTATCTGTAAAAATCTGTTGTTTTGTTGAAATAATGTTATTCTTTCTTTTGATCCTATTGTATATAGGAACATCCTAGTCCTAACACTGATTCTAATATGGCGCTCATCTTTCGCTTTGTGAACAAACATATGCTCTTAATCCGAAAGAGCATACCTGTATTGTGCAACATCAAATCATCAATAATGTACACCTTGCATATTTCATTTAAATCGCCAAAATAACTGCCTCAAATAATTACAATTATTTATGAAATAAAAGAACTTTCCTAATTAACTCGAAGTCTCGTAGGTATTTACATCACCTCGGAGGTTATTCATAAAAAAATAATTTAGTTTCGACAATTAATGCCTCTTCTGTGTCGATTAAATCAAAACATTTCGAAAGCCATAAACCGGAATATGTGTAAAAGTTGATAGGGGACAAAATACCAATATGATCTACAAAGGAAAGCTCGGACGACCTACTTGCTTTTACCAACTGTCCAAATACAAAGAAAGGAACACGCATAAATTCTTTGTATTTGAACAGTTGACCTTCAAAAGAAGACAACAATGAAGTGAAAATTTGGTAAATCAATCTTAGTAATTTTGTACATAATGACCAATTTTTTTACGTGATAACACTTCGTTATTTAATTTTTTAAAAAGAATCTGTCCTGTCGAATGCAACGTAGACACCTTAAAATATAAAATTCGTAATTATAGAACGGGTCATAGCGCGGACCTGCAAGAGACCACGATATCACCTGGTTTAATTATGAATAATAAATAGAACATATATCTACCCTTCTATTAAATAAAATCTTTATTCTTTTATCATTTTTATTGATCTGTATACAAATTTCCGAGAAATTTGCCGAACGCATCTTTTTATATTGTAGGCTGGCTTTTTCTCTGCTTGCGGTTATTGTCGGCTGTTATTGTGGGCTAGCTTCACACTAGTTCATTAGAGTACATAGTTGAAGGCCTCATAGTGATTTCAGGATGAAGAACAACAATAAAAGCGTTGTTCCATTGCTTGTTTTTACTACCTTTTTGTAGACACTTTGTCTCATGTATATTTACTTCATACCCTTCATTGTTTATCTAAAAACTTATTGAGCCCGTCGTTCGTGTCTTACATTTTCAATGCAGTGTATAGAAATATTAAGATAAGTTATCACTTGTTACCGAGATTTAAAAGGTCACAATATTTCGGACAAGATTTTAAGATAAGATATTGTACTCCAAAATGTGGACTTTCGCCTTTGTTCTTGTGACTGTATTTTCCATTAATCGTAAGACTTTTTTCTTACATATTTTTTTATTTCAGTTTAGGTCTATTTCAGTGTTGCTGATATCGTACTTAATATACTTGTAAATTATGTCCACTTTTATAGTATGACCTAAAGATAGAGGGCATGAGGTCATCAGGTGGATTTCATCACTGACTGGGAAGAATGAGCAAGTTACCAACGCAATAAATGCATCCTGGTTGATAGTTTCAATTTGAATCTATTTATTTGCTAATTACAAGCGTTTTAGATCAAGCAAATACAACAACTTATACAAAATATATAACACAGTTAAACTAAAATTATAAACTGCAAAATAATACTCAGTATATATCTCAAATGCGATGATACTTTAATCTGTAAAATGTATACCTTTTGCTGTAAAATGTACACTTTAATCTGAAAATTTACACCTTTTCTCTGTAAAATTTACACTTTAATCTGTAAAATTTATACTTTAAAATGTAAAATTTACACTTTCTTCTGTAAAATTAACACTTTAATCTGTAAAATTTATACTTTAAAGTGTAAAATTTACACTTTATTAATACTTTATTTAATATCGTTAAAGCGATGTAGTTTAGTTGATTTTTTTTGTCCAGTGTGGACTCTATTTACATTTTGATGATTGTTGTCTAAAGGTGCTTAAAAGGTTAATGTCTGGGGAGAAAAAAATGTAGTTTTTCGACAGAAGACATATCTTCAAATTAAAATTTAGATTTCCTACAAGGAGGGATGACCCGGTAACTTACAAGCTATATTTCTAGAGCCTAGGTTGCCGAGTAATCTAGCTCCCTGGACATAGTGCGGGCGGGGTTGCCATAGATGACAACAAAGAAAGGGTTCAAATCAAGCCGAACGACCTTGCTGGATTTTCCGATGCTAACAGGTTTAAAAAGATAATTTTTATCACTGTTCGCACTTGGAGTCATATAGTGTACCTTTGCAGCTCACCTCACCAACATATTATTATTCATATTTTATAGAGCTGTGTGTAACACTATTATCTTTATATCTTCAAATTAAGAATGTTCATTTACAGTATTTTTTTAAAGCTTCTGTTCGTCTCATTAATTTTACAGTCGAAAAAGAAATTGGCTTCAACTTCGATATTATTACATTGCTGAATTTTGGCTTTTCTTTTACTTTTGGTTTATTGTTCTCTATCAGCCTTACACGTTTTGGGTTAATGGACTTCCAAATGTTTTGGTTTTATCTGCACTGATGAGACATAAGTTGTCGAAATGCGCATATGCAGGAAATAGACCAACAGTATCTTCGGTATTTTTGTTATTTTTTTGACACAATCTTTGCTCTCTTGATATTTTTTTGTGATGACCCATTATATTCCCCGAACTTCCCTATAAGAAAAAAACTAGATTTTCGGGTTTCCTTTTTTTCTATGATGTTTGTTTATCGATTTATTCTGATAACTCGGGCAATTGTTATTTACTGCAATACAACGTAAGAGAGGAAAAATCGTTCTAAACGTTTCGGTTGATGCAGACATAGCACGAGAGACGCAAACGCTAGTGACAAAAAAATATCTGCCCTTAACTCCCATGGTCCATCTGTAAATGCTGTGGCCTAATCTTCACTTATTTTATGAAGCATATTGTCGGTTATTTCTTTGCAAAACACTGTCTGTTGTTCTGTTCTAGATTTATGCTTCAAAGTCTGTTCCAATATATTGTTCTTGTTTTTGACATAGGACCTCTCATATTCTGTATTCAACTTCTTGCTCAATTTGGATGATTTTTATCCTTTTGCGATTTGTAAGGTAGATAAACACTGTTGCATTGCACAATTCAATCGCGCATTAGAAAAATAAAGAGTCAGATACGGGAAAGGTTTGATTTTCGGGCTGGAACTGTAATTTGACGGCTTTTCCTTTGTGACATCATAATTGAATGACAGATGTGAAACGTCATATTTCGTTTACTTTGCCGCGAATTAACTCCCTTTTCCCGTAAATAATGTTTAATCCGAAAAATATCTCCGTTAAAAGCATGGGGACATATGCATTTTTTTATTGTTACTAAAGAATTACATCATAAACTATCTTTTCACAAAAATACATCAAATTCTCATGGATAAAAAGTTCATTTCTATTAAGCTAAAAATTGCCTTTCCATATTTTACCCGTGCATTCTATGTAAATTGGGGTAAACAAGTGGCTAAAAATGAGCAACCTTTGATCTTAATTCGAGAAAAAAAGCATGGTGACCCATACTTTTTATTACAAGTTACGGGTACATTTGTAAGTAGGATTTGTTCTTCAATTGTGCCGACTTACAACAAAATCTCATGGATATGAATATTACTGTCTATCTACCTTAATATCCTCTGTCAAAGTGTTCCCTATCTTGGTAATGGAATACTAGTTTCTTTATTGGTTCTTGTATTAACTTTGACTGTATTTTTGCTATTTCTTTGATACTAAATCCATCTATATGAAGGTCTATTGGATTTATACTTGCCTCAATTTCTAGTACTTCCCTTCCAGCTGTTGTTGGGATGTTAAGACATATTGTGGGGCTTTTCTCTGGATTTTGTCGGATTTTTGTACTTCTTTGGTGTCAACTATCTGCCATACTGGGCAGTTTTATTCAATACCTGGTGTAAAGTAAGTGAGAACCGAACCTTCAGACACAACGAACAATCCAGTGACAACGGCAACATCGGAAACTTCAAGAAACAAGGACACCACATGAGTACGGGAGAGAAAAGGAAAAATGAAGACACACATACAGGTTGAGATCAAAGGAAACTAAGCATTTGTATTGTGTTCGCATTTTTTCAATGCTGATTTTGCAAATATATCTGATTTCCCAAAGAATGGTTAGGGCTCTGGTAGTTTTTTTCTACGATGTCTGTATGGCTGCTTAAGGTCATTTTGTTACCTAATATCACTCCAAGCCGTTTTGATGTTGGATTATATTATATTTGTGTTCCATAACTTGTCATCTGTTTATCACATTCTTCAATCTTTTTCTTTGAGACACACGAGTCTGTCTTTTGAATGTTGATATTAAATATCCATTTCTGGGTCTAATGTACCACATTTCCATGTTTTCCGTCCATGTGTTTTAGTAGTTGGAAAAGTCATTCTGTCCAGTAGAGAGTTCTTCAGCCATCACCGTGTTTTTCTTTCAATGCCCAATTTGTGACGTTTTACCAGCAGTCTTTCCCTAAAAATGGAGACAAATACATTTTTCAAGATCTTGGAAAAACTGCTGATGTTATTTCTCAACCGTTGAACTTCTATTTAACCATGTAGACAATTAATGCGAAGAAGGTAACAAGAAACACTTACAATGGCCGAAAATTGCAATCAAATGACGCAATCTACCGAAAAACTGCTAAAAAACAATAAAAAGACAAAAGAAAAACATAGACAAGGATAGGAACTCAGGATATGCGAACTTGGTACCGGTACCAGCAAGAGTTAGCGGTAGGTTTAAACCGGTTAATGGGTACCCAAACCTCCCCTTTCTCTGTCCCATTTCCTTATATATGTGATATAATAAAAACCCAATACAGGTATACTACTAATTCCAAGACAACAAAATTGAGAGGGAAATACAAAAAGAAGGCAAGACAAAACGTAATTTAGAAAGATTGGTCAAGAAGTATAATTCTTAGTAGGTTGTTTGTAGTGGAGTGAACTTACGTATGCCCTCCTTTTCATCATCGATCATTTCATGTGTTTCATATCACAAATTGAAAATAATAGGATAAAGAATAATAATGTGGCTTTCAAAGGAATTGATATGTGCCGTCTTCCATCATTTTTGGTATCTTCCCTTTCGTCCATGTTATCTCCATCGTGTACCGAATGGCCACAATGGAGATTTTGCCAGCAAATTCAAATGGCTTTTTGAAATAGTTGTCTGCTCCAGGTGATATGTATGTTTCCAAAGCATTGTAGATATTTCATAGTATATATACTATGTCAACATGGTCTTAAGTCGGAATATTACCTAGCCATTTAGAAATATTCTTATAGTGTTTATCTCTCCATTCGTTCCTATATTTGACTGTTTAATTTGCCATAGTTTTAATGTTTTTGGAAATGATTGTATTGTGCACACTTCCATTTCTTTCAATATGCACATGTGGTCCGATCTGATATCTTCATGTACCAGTGGAGTGAATTCTTTTATCTGAATTTTTATTTTTGGTGCGGTCAGAACTAAATCAATTACACTTGTTGTTTTGCGACTGCTTAGCCTATAACGCATATAGTGTTATACTTCGAAATAGAGTCTTCCATTATAAGTTATCATGCATTGAACCAACTAATATGATTATTTAGATAGTGTCGAAAATCGTTGAACGGTAAGACCGTCAGGTCGCACCGTTCAACCATTTTCGACACTATCTAAATAATCATATTAGTTGATTCAATGCATGATAACATTTTTGTGCGGTTATGCAAACCTTAGTTTTTGTTTAAGCTTACAAAATGACCCACATTTAACTACACGATTTTACACATAAACGCTACCGCGTAACTTGAACAGTACACAATCGAATGATTTAGGGACCAACCATTTAACTTGAAGGGGGGGGGGCTATGTTTTTTTTTTCTAAAAAAAAATATTTTGGATCTGATTTTATGTGAAAAAATATTTTGGCTGCCAAAATGATGAAAAAAAAAATTTTCTGAATGAGGCTTTCTGCCCAAAAAAATAATGTTAATTTTGAAAAAAAATATTTTGTTGATATGCGTGCAAAAAATAAATAATTTGTTTCGCGCGAAGCGCGAAAAAAATTTTCTGTCCAGAATAAGAAAAACCATAACCCCCCCCCCCCCTT
>MJUU01059797.1:0-10083 GCA_002080025.1 Modiolus philippinarum | reverse complement strand
CCCCCCCTTCAGGTTAAATGGTCGGTCCCTTATTGATTTTTCAATTGATAAAGATTGAACCAGTAAACACATGCCAGTAAATGGCGTTTTCGTAATACATTGAGCGAAAACCTTTGAAAATGAATGGAGATAAAATATTTCATATAATTTAGATGTTATTCCAAGTATATATGTATTTCATGGCTGAAATTACTGTTACATTACGTGGAAGTAAACTATGTTCAAATTGCCATTTCGATATGTTTATTTATCCATGCTTACTGCATGTATAATTATTGATTTTCTTGTTGTGTATGGCGGACATGGTTATTTACCAACCTTATCAGATTGTCATGCAAAAATAGAATGGAAAATGTCTGCATTTTATAACACATGTTTGAAAACAAGCATGACGACAATACATTTCAACTACCATGTAAATACATATGGTCAGATGATTCCCCTGAAAAATTTCAAGCTGCACTATCATCTGTTGATATCCAAAATATGATTCACAGTTTTGAAACTAGTGATATAGAAGACTCTGCTGATTCTATAAATAATGCTGCTGTACAATTGTCAAACATATTCCTATCTGCAGCAGACAAATGTTTTCGTAAATCTAAAACATGTAATAAGAACAAAAAAAAAAATAATAATAAACGACAGCAGAACAATTGGTTTGATACAGATTTTTAAAAAATGAGATTTAATCTCATCAGATATAGTTCAGTTTATTCTAAATTGCCTTCTGATCCATATGTAAGAAACCATTTTTATAAATTAAATCGTGAATACACAAAAGCTAGAAAAGCAAAAAAGAAGGGTTATAAAAAATCTATACTTAGTGACCTTGAAGAGTTGCATGAGAATAACCCAAAATTATATTGGAAACTTATTAAGGATTTTCAAAATAAGGATACCTGTGACCAAGAAAATAATATAACTCCAGCGCAGTGGCTCAGTCATTTTCAAGACCTCAACTCCATTAGGTCAGAATTTAGTGAAAGAATACAAGAGTTAGACACAAAGCTAAGCTTTTCTGAACAAGTAAAGTGCTTTAATGAATTAGACTTTCAAATAACAGAATCAGAAATTTTAACTGCAATTAGCAAGTTAAAGAATAACAAGGCACCAGGATAAGATACTATTTCAAATGAAATGCTTAAACATGGAAAGACATTTCTTATAAAATGTTTAAATAAAATATTCAACTCTTGTTTGACTTATGGATATTACCCTAAAACTTGGGCATAGGGATATATTAAACACTTTATAAAGATAGTGATTCTGACAATCCAAATAATTACAGAGGCTTGACAATAACTAGCTCTGTTGGGAAACTTTTTAATTGTATATTAAACATTAGACTTGACAAATTTCTGGTGAAAAATAGAATGATAAATGAGTCACAGATAGGATTAACCAAAAAAGCAAGGACATCTGATTATATGTTTATTATTAAATGTACAAGTTTATGTCTAAAACTTTAAGGCAACCCTTTTTAAATGATGCTAATTATTGACTATAAATATAGTTTTCACTGATCAGAATGCTTTTTTACCAGTTGCATGACTAGAGCAGAACAAAAATACCCAAACATTATCATATTCTAAAACAGCTTAATAATTGACTTATTTAATTTTCAGGTTAGAAAAAAATCCTGACAGTCTATATAGCATACAAATGTATATTTTCTTATGGATATCTAAATCAGACCCTTTCCCTAAATTCTGTCAATTTTTTTTTTTTTTTTTTGT
Source organism: Modiolus philippinarum (assembly GCA_002080025.1). Lineage (NCBI taxonomy): Eukaryota > Metazoa > Mollusca > Bivalvia > Mytilida > Modiolidae > Modiolus > Modiolus philippinarum. The sequence goes on along the minus strand of MJUU01059797.1, from coordinate 8,344 downwards.
ATATTCAAGGCTCAATCAATTTTCAGTGGTTTCTGCTATATCACACTACATCTCTTCCTTTTTTACCATGATCCTAGCTGTTTTTAGCTTAATTGCTTAAAAAGGCCAATCCTGCTTCCTGCTTATACCAAATTGAGACCCATCTTTTAATATGAGTCAACTTGTTGACTTGTGTTTACTGCCGTTCAAATGATCATACTTAGCATGCTTAAGTCATTGAATATATTTAAAGAAAGTCTTCTTGCAAATTTCCTGCAACAACTTCATCAAATGTATCTAAAGTAAAATTTGTTGCAACATTGCAGTAATATTACTGCAATTTAGCTGCAAACAAATATTGTCACAGAAATGTTGCAAGAAAGTTGCAGCTACCTGCAACAACCTGTAACATTCCTGCAACTTTTTCTTGCAAACAAATTTGATTGCAGCAATATCGCAGCAATATTGCTGCAATATTGCTGCAACATTTTCTTTTCTGTAAGGGTAGATATACTCATATACAAATATGAAATCAATATAATATAAGCGGTTACAGAAAAACTCTCTGGAAACAAAAAAGTTAATGGACAGACGGAGGGAGGGTATACCATAATACGTCCGTCTTTTGACAGGTGTATAAAAACTCCCGAAAAGGTCCAATCGCCCTCTTTTATGATAGTAACTATACAGTGGGTAATATGTAGGAAGCTGGATTGCAATTGGCTTTAAAAAATAATTATACGTCGGAAATAAGACATGGAAAAATTTTTAAAAGTGCATATCAGTATTTACAAAGACTCTTGATTAGCGAGAACAATCTCCCCTTTCGTGGTTCACAGGGATTTTTTCCAGTGTTTCCCGCTTTGTGCAAAACATTCTTTTCCCGATTTTACATGCACTTTTTTGTGGCAACTCTGTTTCTCGTTTACTTTATGTCAGATGCCAACCATGCACTGCTAGCAGCTACCCCATCGAGATCTATTCAAAACACAAAAAATGTGTACTACATGTACTAGTACTATATTGGGTGATGGGGAGGTTCTGACAAACGGGGGGTGTTTTTTCATATTTTTGTATACAATAGGTACATTTGAACTTTTCCACTGAAGGGGTCTTTAAAATACAGTCTCTGAGGACATTATAGAATAATTCCTAAATTCTCATCCATTAAAAATTTGGAGTGGGCGAGCGAATTGTATCTTACATTTTTTATTAATTTTGTGGGAAATGCTGCCATATTCATGATTATATTAAAAGAAATTTATCCAAATTGGCCAAAATTGAGAATAAATTTTTTTCAGGCAGTGAAAAAAATTTGGGCGGGTTGTGATGAGAATTTAGGATATTTCAATTATGGCCTATTGGAGACAGGAGTTACATGTACAATGTATAATAAACTTAGAACATTTTACTATATTTGATTTCAATCAGTGGTCTTATCTGGTCTGGTAGTTAAGGTGGATTGACACAGTGCATTAGATTGACACATACTGAATATCAAGTCGGATGCGGAATTGACTAGATTTTTAAGCTGGAATGTTTTATTTCAGCCTTTTCATTGAGACGTCATAATAAATTGACAAATTCATAATATACACTTTCCCACGAATAATCTCCCTTTTGCAGTAAATGTTGTGTATTTCTTAAACATGCTAAACTATATAAAATATCTCTCTTAATTTAACAGCACAATATAGATTTAATATAAGCTCAACAGATACATGTGACTGAAGTGTATGTCTCTAAAATATCAAATAATAGTAAAAATCTGTCTGATATCCATTTCATAAGATAGCCAAACAGTAAGCATGTTCTAACAGTTCCCTATATATATATTCTTTGTAAATATCACTGATGTAAATATCACTGATAAATCCTGAATTTGACCTGATTTTCAAAGCCAGATATCAGGAAGAGATGATCAGTAACATATCATTTTTATTTTATTTTTGGAATATATGATTTATGACCTACATAAATTGTAATATCTTAAAAACATAGGTAATCAATGATTACAAAGTTCTCCTCGTTATGGCACATTGTCACAGCGACCAAATTTTGCCTGTATGCTGACATACTATCAAAATTGCATGCATATGCAAGGTTACCTGAACCAACAACGTACAGTTACTGAGTTATGAACTCCGATGTACACATAGATGTAAGTCATTCATGCGTAAAATGTAGGTTTAAGTGACCTAATTTTGTCTGAATGCCGAGCTACCATCACAGATGCATGCACATGCAGGATGATCCTACCATGTACAGTACCTGAGATCTGATCCCTGACAGGAACTCGGATGTAAGTCAGTCAAGTGGCAAATGTAGGTCAAAGTGACCCAATTTTGCCTGGATGCTGACCTATCATCAGAGATGCATGCACGTGCACGGTTAGATGATCCTACCATGTACAGTGAATGAGATTTGAACTTGGAAGTAACCTTGAATGTAAGTCGGTCAAGCAAAAAATATAGGTCAAAGTGACCTAATTTTGCCTGGATGCTGACCTACCATCAGAGATGCATGCACTTGCAAGGTTAGATGATCCTACCATGTACAGTGACTGAGGTCTTAACTCGGCATAAACTTGAATGTAAGTCACTCAAGCGGAAAATATAGGTCAAAGTGACCTAATTTTGCCTGGATGCTGACCTACATTGTACCATCAGAGATGCATGCACATGCAGATGATCCTGTCATGTACAGTGACTGAGATCTGAACCCGAATGTAAACTCGAATGATTCAAGTCACTCAAGCGGAAAATATCGGTCGAAATGACCTTATTTTGCCTGGATGCTGACCTATCATCAAAGATGCATGCACATGAAAGGTTAGATGATCCTACCATGTACAGTGACTGACACCTGAACTCGGATGTAAACTTAAATGTAAGTCACTCAAGCCGAAATTATAGGTCAAAGTGACCTAATTTTGCCTGGATGCTGACCTACAGGTACAATCAGAGATGCATGCACGTGCAAGGTTGATGATCCTACCATGTACAGTGACTGAGGTCTTAACTCAGCATAAACTTGAATGTAAGTCACTCAAGCAAAAAATATAGGTCAAAGTGACCTAATTTTGCCTGGATGCTGACCTACCATCAGTGATGCATGCACATGCAGATGATCCTGTCATGTACAATGACTGAGATCTGAACCCCGATGTAAACTTGAATGTAAGTCACTCAAGCGGAAAAAATTGGTCAAAGTGACCTTATTTTGCCTGGATGCTGACCTATCATCAGAGATGCATGCACCTGAAAGGTTAGATGATCCTATCATGTACAGTGACTGAGATCTGAAATCGGATGTAAACTTAAATGTAAGTCACTCAAGCCGAAATTATAGGTCAAAGTGACCTAATTTTGCCTGGATGCTGACCTACCATCAGAGATGCATGCACATGCAAGGTTAGATGATGCTACCATGTACAGTGATTGAGATCTGAACCCCGATGTAAACTTGGATGTAAGTCACTCAAGCGGAAAATATTGGTCAAAGTGACCTAATTTTGCCTGGATGCTGACCTATCATCAGAGATGCATGCACCTGAAAGGTTAGATGATCCTACCATGTACAGTGACCGAGATCTGAAATCGGATGTAAACTTAAATGTAAGTCACTCAAGCCGAAATTATAGGTCAAAGTGACCTAATTTTGCCTGGATGCTGACCTACATTCAGAGATGCATACACATGTATGCACAGTATGTGTATGCACAGTTAGATTATTGTACTATGTATAGTAACTGAGATATAAACTAAAATGTAAATTTGAATGCAAGCCACTCCAGCGGAAAATATAGGTCAGAGAGACCTAATTTTCTTGGAGGCTGTGAGTTAACCCAAGATGCACCTGCATGTTAAGTTTGAAGACCCTACACTGCATAGTTACTAAGATATATACCCAAATGTGGAGGCGGATGCGGTCGCCGGGGGTACTCCAATAGTCCCTCTAAACTTCGTAGAGGCGAACTAATAAAAAATTCTGTCCGATTTTTTTATGAGGCTCGAACTATGGCACGCCATTCTCTTCACAACTACTGAGGAAGACATTTGTGCAAAATTACACATCAAGATGTTTTAATTACACACTGACAGTTTTTAAAATGCACGGAGATTGTTAAAATGCACCAAGAAATAAAAATATGCACTGAGAAATTATTCTTACACACTCAGAATTAATTTTCTTACTAAGATTAAGAAATAAATTTAACACACTCAGTTTTGTGAGAACTTTCTCTGCGCAGATCTCATAAATATTCATGTAATATGAATTATTCAACAATACATCTCGGTCTTTGGTGTGTATTTATTTTGATGCTAGGGTTACTTCGGACTTCCAAATAAACAAAGCTTCTCTGGGAACATGATCTATTCATGCTAAATTTATTTTCATGAAATTCATGAAAGGGTGCATTCTTTTTGTATGTTAAGCTACATTAATTGGGATTGCAAAGTTTCATCAAAAGTCTGCAATGGAATTGCAAATTTAGTCTATGAGGGTATGAGGTTTCAGAATTGAGACCTGTATCTAATTCCCCCAAAATAGTTTTCAATAACCCCTACATTGGAGATCCAAAAAGGGGGAGGGGGATTCTGGGGTTGGAACCGCCCCTTTTTTCGACAATCGCATATTTTTGAATAAATATCTTGATGTTATACTGATAAATACAGTTCAGGGATTTTTCAGTGTATTTTTTGACATAGCATTTTTTATTGAAATAGCATTCATCCAATTTGGGAATTTTTTATCGACAATAGATGAATTTTGGGAAATTGTAATATGAATCTTTAAAATTGATGTTAATTTAGATAAAATCATTTATTTGAATTTCATATTTTTATATTTTACAACTATATCAAAAAGCTTATGATAACACCAGAAACATGATGAAAACCTGGCAGGCAGTTAGAAAAAAACATAATCCATGTTAAAGTTGTTACCTTCAGTTGCACAATTCTTTAATGAGAAAATGTGCATTGAAAATTTTAAGGTGCCTGCAGAAGTAATAGGATACAAAATCCGGAAAGTTTTTTCTACTTTCTTGTTCCGAATTTATATAACCATGATAACCTGGAAGTTTGCCATTTGCAATTTTGTTGACAAACCATACAGCTGTACAGACATATCGAAAACTGCCTGACCGAAGGACAAATCAGGCAAAACTTGAGTCGGTCTGGCAAAAATTATCAGTGAACAGGACAGAATGTCACGTAAAAAATTGACATTTCCTATATGAGATGAAACTGTGGTCCTGTAAATTTATTTTACGTTCTGGCAGCTTTTCCTTATTTGCCTGACCGAATGTCCTGCAAGACCGCTGGACTTTTCGATTTGTCTGCCTTAGGACTGCTTTCACTTGATTTTGACCATTCTATCGTGAATATTTACACAAAACACAAGCGGTATTCCAATTTCATGCATCCTTGAAATGTTTTCTGTAAATAAAGTGTGGGTACTTGTCAGAAAGTTTAAAACCAGGATGGTTTTGACGATTGGTTTTGTTAATATGACGATAACATGATACAGAAATAATTTGATATCCTCATCCTAATAACCAAATTTAGTAGGCCTAGTACAGTACAGAAAGAGTGGTACCATTTACTGTTTGAAAATTGGGAATTTATTTACTACAAATTGGGAAAAAAGAAAGGAAATTGCCATTGGGAAAGGGCCAATATTCGGCCCTAAGAGATGTGTAAAAAATCCCTTAATACTCCAAAAATTTTCATGCCTCCATCTACACAGGGGATTCATAATGTAGAGCTTTTTATACAGTACACACGTACAGAGCGTTTCAGTTACAAAACACCCTGGTCTGACATGAATGAAAACACTGACAGTTGCAGGTGGAATGCTGGTGTTTACACTGATATTTATGACTTGCCAGTATATTTCTTTGTAATTAACAGCAGGAAGTTTGCTGGTGTTTACACCAAAATCTGCTAGTGTTTACTTTACTGTGTGAACTATGTCAGACCTGAGTGTTTTTATGTAAAATTATGATATTGAACCTATTGGAAAAACAGATATACATTGTGTACATGTACATATATAAATGTGCATTAGTACAAATGTATAGGATACATGTATGCCATCTTTAACATTTATCAAGAAAGACATCTTTAAGTTGAGGCAAATTTCATTGTGTGTACATGCATTACACTATGCAATGTCAACAATGGCTAATCTATCTTCCTAAAATTAAAGTACAGAAGAATAATTTGTGAAATTCATAATAATGGATCAAAACATCGAGGTTGCAGGAGTTGTCGTGCTAAGTATACGGCCCCACTCCTATTATTTTACAAATTAAAAAGAGAAAAATGCCTCAGTCCCGCCAAACAGGAAGTTGATATCATAAGGTGACCAAAATGGCAGACAACACATTCCCCTATATATAAAGTCAAATTCTAAATTTGGAATAAATCGGCCCAGAAAATTTTCACTATGTTCAATAAACATGATAAAGGTAAAAATGGCGAAGTCAAGCCAAACCAGAAGTTGATATCATAGACACAATGTAGCATTTTTAATGAAAAAACTATCAAATAAACCGCTGCGCCAAGAGTGCATAGCATGACTGTCCCCACTTAAGGGCAAACTGATTAATGCACCCTGTCACATATGGGCAACATCGAGCTTTCAATTTCAGGTAAGTTTTTATCATCTCAGACTAACAACTCGTGGTAACAGCTTCTATAGCTGATCACATGACATATTAGGGAGGGGACTGGAATTTTCACCTGAGTCTGGAAACTTTAACCATTGGTGGATCCAAAAGGGGGGTTCCGGGAGGGGGTCCTGGGGGTTGGAACCCCCCTTTTTTCTGGGCAATCATTTATTCTTTAATAAATATGCTAGTGTTTTACTAAGAAAAACCAAAAAAATGTTCGCACCTCGCTCCCCTCGGCGATGTTTAAATTCTATTTGGAACCCCCCCCCCCTTTCAAATTGCCTGGATCGGCACCTGTTAACAGTTCGTGAGTCATGTGCAACATATGATATTGTGCAACACAGTACTGAAGTTGGTATTATTATTGTTATGCTGGAAATAATCAACAGAAAATATAGGAAAATGACAAATCATGCAAATAGCGAATGGACTTGGATCGCGCTTTCCATGTTTCGAAGCTCTTTCTTCAGTTCTCCAAACCGTTCATTCGCATTTTTCTGGGACAGTAAAATGCTACAGTCAGTTAGTATTGTTAGTGCAAAAATGCGTTCACATGCACAAAGAAACTATGCATTCTATACCTGATTTACAATCCTTATTTTCTAACGTGTATTTTCTTTCCGAGCCTTGGAATGTAGGTCAAGCCAAACGTGTTATGAAATGCTGACCACGTGACATAGTATTGTGATGAGTGGATTTTGATGAAATGGAAATCGTGTTTGTCGACATTTTCTTTAAATATAAATTGCATCACTCCATAAAAATGCTAAATTGAAGCACGATAATTTGAAGAAAACTGCACATTAATTAGAAAAAATATTTTTTCCACCAACACTTGTCGATCTCTATGAACAACAAAATAGGTACATAGGCTTCGCTATGTTAAATTTTGAGGTCCACGATGGGGATATTTTGCAACGCTGAGACAAAAAATTATTATGTGTGTAGATAACAACACTTGTCGATCTCTATGAACGACAAAATAGGTACATAGGCTTGGCTATGTTAAATTTTGAGGTCCACGAAGTGGATATTTTGCAACGCTGAGACAAAAAATTATTGTATATGTAGATAACAACACTTGTCGATCTCTATGAACGACAAAATAGGTACATAGGCTTCGCTATGTTAAATTTTGAGGTCCACGACGGGGATATTTTGCAACGCTGAGACAAAAAATTAATATATATGTAGATAAATACGGGCAACATCGAGCTTTCAATTTCAGGTAAGTTTTTATCATCACAGACTAACAACTCGTGGTAACAACTTCTATAGCTGATCACATGACATATAAGGGAGGGGACTGGAATTTTCACCTGAGTCTGGAAACTTTAACCATTGGTGGATCCAAAAGGGGGGGGTTCCGGGAGGGGGTCCTGGGGGTTGGAACCCCCTTTTTTTTGGGCAATCATTTATTCTTTAATAAATATGCTAGTGTTTTACTAAGAAAAACCCAAAACATTTTCGCACCTAGGCGATGTTTTATCAAGAAAGACATCTTTAAGTTGAGGCAAATTTCATTGTGTGTACATGCATTACACTATGCAATGTCAATAATGGCTAATCTATCTTCCTAAAATTAAAGTACAGAAGAATAATTTGTGAAATTCATAATAATGGATCAAAACATCTAGGTTGCAGGAGTTGTCGTGCTAAGTATACGGCCCCACTCCTATTATT
>MJUU01059791.1:0-10042 GCA_002080025.1 Modiolus philippinarum | reverse complement strand
TTTTTTTTTAATTTACCTAGATAAACACGGGTAAATAATTATATAACAGCACTCACCGGCGGCAAAATGCAATTTTATATCCGAATAATTCATTTCATAATTCTAATTTTTATTTAATTTTGTTTTTATAGTATAACTTAACTTGAAATATATGAAATTCGTGTATATTGGACATATCACTGCAGATGTGCACGTTATGAATATTAGCAAGGGCTGTGACAAGGGCTGGTATGAGAGCGGTCATAGCTAGAACAGGTAAGCTGAAAGCAGTCATGACCAGAACAGTCTTAGGTAGAACGGTCATGGTCAGAACAGACTTAGGTAGAACAGATCAGAGCAGTCATGGCTCTGACCAGACCATAACGGTCAGAATTCTAGCGATGACCACGACTGGTGAGAGCGGTCAGGATTCTAGAGCAGACTTAGAGCTGTTCTAGAGCAGACTTGATACCTGTTCTAAGTATACTTAGAGGAGCTTTTCTGACTGCTTCAAGTTAACTTTATGAGAGGTTATGTCTGCACCCACTGTACTCCTTAAGTTTAAACAAATATGAAAAAAACTTAGATATTGAAAGTTTCAAAATTAAAACAATTGTGTGTCAGTATTGAAATTTTCATAAGTGCGAGTGAAAGCAGTCGGACACTAACATTCCACCACCAAGGGCAAATACCGAAGTTACTGTTAATTTAATTTCTATTAAATCAAAACATTTGGCAGACACTGATATAATCAATAATCTTTTAATATGGTTCAAAACAAAATGAGCTTAAATATGACAGTAGTTCTTCCGTTAAAGGAGGTAGACCCGGAGTTACACCCAATTTTCTTTAAATTTTCTGTACGAAACAATTTCGTACTAATATATTTCTAGGAAAAAGTTTTGAAAACTTTCACCATAAGATTTTTGATTTTTAAGTCATAGAAAAACCCTCTGTTCAGAAATCACCATGAAGCATATACTACTGTACGTTAGATGTATAAGAATTCGGCATGAAAAGACTATAAATTGGGAAACTTCTTCAAAGAAATACGTTGTCAAAACATTGCTGCGAATACAGCTTTATTGAATTTTTTCTAGATGAAAATCCGAACATTCAATTTTGACTAAAAACTCGGGAATTAAATGTCCTCCACACATATGACTTATATCAAAATTTTCTAAAAATTCAACGTACCATTTTTTTTTATTACAATGTTAGGATAACTGCGTAAAAAGTCTGAATTTTCCTTAAATTCTAAACGTCAAGCAGAAAAAAATACCTCCCTTTCCGAAAATCTGACTTTCATTTATTTTGATATTTTTAAAATGCCATTCGAAGCCTTGTCATTTTAATGTAGGCACTTCGAGATATTTCATAACATTTAAGATAAATATTCTTAATCTTTTGTTTTATTCATGCCAATCAAAACAGCAATGTGTGCAAATACGGAGTTATCTCCCCAAACCCTAGGTCTGCTACCTTGAAATTAAAACTGTTGTTTTGTTATGTTTAAATTGGATTTGTTAATGGACGGATATTTTTTATGCAGATAGAACAAATTTTGGCTCTTAAGATGTGCATCTAGATCCATATCCACATACAGTCAGTAAATTAATAAGTAATTAGAAAGTCTTTTTTCCAATTATTTCATATTTCATATTATCCCGAAACCGATAGATAGAAATCTAAAGAAGAAAATGATGTTTCATATACTAAACATATGGTAAGAAATTAATTTCGCAACTTCTTTCATTGCATCATTCTTGTATCTTATTATTTCAGAAAAGATCGGAAATCCAATGTGTGTGAGCAGGAATTAGAAACTTTAAAGGAAGACCAATAAAACTGCTCGAATTAGAATAAAATGGAGACACGATATGTCAATATGTGCATGCAACCACTTGTTTTTCCAAATAATATTGTTCAGTGAAATCGCTGCTTGATATGTTTTCTGTGTTTTGTCAAAAAAATTTCATGCGTTTAATTATTTTTTATTTATAATTTTGGATTATTTTTCTTATAAAATATCATCCATGATAAAAATACGAAATTTTTGAAGTTGTCTGCCCCTGCAAAATGACTGAGACCTAGGTGCGACGCAAGGACATGCCTTATTTATTGGGATTATGTCTGTTCTTCAGATCTCAGTTGTCCTTGGTACTGGATTTAGCTCATATTTTGATATACTAAGCATATGGAAATGGGTACTTCTTGTCTGACTATTTTTGGTACATGGTTTTCCATATTCTATAGTTGCTGTTGAGCGATTACTCCTTGCAACACGTGTACAGCATAACAGAATTAGCTATTTATTATGCAAGTTTGGTATTTTTGTTTTTTACTAATTATTGTGACTTGACAGGTCTTATTTGAATGTGATAGATAAGGTTAGTGTTATTTTTCTTATTACACATTTAATGAGATCATAAAAAAATAGAATTGCGTTAATCATTGATAAGAATGATTTTTCGGAAAAGCGAAACAGGCTTAGTCTATGACCATATGTTTTTATATTAGACAAACCTAAGTAAATTGCACGAAAGTATCTTCCTGTTAAATTGCTGAAGTTGTTTAGAATTCACGGTCCTTTGGAGTTGATGTATATTTAAATTGAAACATGATCCCGGGTTTTGAGATACTGAGTAAATACTTTTGGAATGGGAAACTAAATCTGTGTGTTTTATAGGTCTGTAAAATTATATCCATACTATGAAAGTAATGAAACCTTGCGTTCAGCTCTGGCTTTTCATCACTCCGACAACTATGAAAAATATGAATACCCTACGGACCTCAAGTAGTTAAACCTTGATCGAACTATTTTCCATATATGATTCTCGATTGTGACAAATTATTGAGGCTCGTTATAATATGAATGAAAACTGTATTATTTTTGAATTCTTTATTTGCAAGATGCATCTTGACCATTGGGTAGTGTTTTTTGTAAAATCAATGTATATTTATGATATATAAATTTTAGCTCTAACTCATTAACTCAGTAGCAAAACAATGCAAAAAAATGTTTAAATCAATCTAAAATCTATCTTTTCGGTAATATTGATTATATCTTAGTGGAAGCGAAAGTCGATATATGGTAGTAGTAAATAAAAATATCTTGATTGATAACATGATTTGTAACTCGAACTAAAACTTAAAAAAACGAACTTTATCTCGAACTGTAACTCAAGCGTTAAATCTAATTACGATCTCGAATGCAATTTGTATCTACACCCATAATTGAGCTCATTCACCACAGTACTGAATGCCAAACGACAGTTCATTGGCTCTAGATATTTTTTGGATATCAGGTATGTTTTCGTCAACCTAAAATTCTGGATTGTCATGAATTACTGTATACAGTAGAGCTCGTTAAATGACGAAATCAAAGGCCTGTTTAATGAAAGTCTTCTAAGATCGGTTTTAGCTAAGATATATCTTAAGATGGTCCTAAGTCCAATTTTCGTCCTAAGTCATGACTTAAGACCATCTTAAGACATATCTTAGGACAAAGATGTGTCTTAAGACCATCATAAGATATATCTTATCTTAGGACACTTTCATTAAACAGGGCCCAGGCTTCTAGCGCAATAAAGAAAAGTTCTCGGTCCCAGGGCTATTAAAAATCTTTTTTTTTAAGGTTTATTACGATTTTTTTAATAACAAAATCAGGCTTATTACGTAGAGAATTTAAAACAAACAATGCATTTTCCCATGGGATTTTACTATTTCCCATGGGATTTTGAAATATTCCCATGGGAGAAAAATAATCCTATGGGACATTACGGAAATCCCATGGGAAATATTGATCCCATTGGAAAAATAAAAGTCCTATTGGAATATTCCAAAATCCCATGGGAAATAGTAAAATCCCATGGGAAAATGCATTTTCCCATGGGATTTTGAAATTTCCATGTTTTTTATATTGCCATAGTGTAAAATCAGGATAGGATATCTACTTACAATTATGATTTTGTTAAGTCCCATGCGATTCCGCACAATTTGGTAGCTCTCATAAATGGCGGTACCAGATTTGCAATCACTGGAATTGCAAATTTAAATTGGAATGAGTTTACCTGTCTTCTGTTTTGCGCAAACTGGGACTAATATTGTCCAAAACCTATTTAGTGCTTCTGCAAATTAATGATATAATGATATTATTAATGATATTCATGTTATATCGTATCGACCTTGCATCCAAGGTCGATATGTTATATAATTCTTCGCAATATTAGGTTCTATGACAGAAGTTTATAACATAAGTCAGAAAATATGTGTACATTTTCTAGACTTATATTGAAATAAAGTTTTTAAAAGGAGTTTCATTTTTTGGACATCTTTTGGTTTACTATCGAAATACTGAGGTAGCTATTTTTATAGCAAATTAATTTTCCTATAAAATGTGGTACTAAATCAACAAATGTTGTTACGTAAACACGTGTTTAGAAGGGAAAATTGAATTACTACGATATTTTGCTAAATATACGTGTAAATATACTTTGTTGTAGTCGTAGATGAATCAAACATATGTATTTAAAGACCAACTTAATAATAATCTATGCATATAATTAATTCTAATACACTCTCTCCCCTTTTTTACTTCTTTGTCGTCATGCTGGATCGAAGTAGCGTTTGATTTTTCCCACAATTCACCTGTGAACAGCAATCAGGAATGCAGTTGCTCCCAAAAAGGCAAATTCTCGCGTCGCACTTCGTACCCAATGTAGGATATTCAACTCAAAATGTTTATAACTTCAAAAAAAAATATCTATTATGAAATAAAATATAAACGGATGTTTTATGGTACGAAAATCTGATAACTGTTTTAATATTGTTGTTTATATTTCAATGAAAACAAAATATTCCTTTTAAGTGTGTTCATACTGTAAATTTAAGAGAGTTACAACTGAAGAGAAAACTGTGACGTAATTCGTCCTTATAATAACTTTTGTACAACCAATACAATAAATCAAACTCCGATGGAACTGAAACTCGAAAGCCCTGAAAATCTACACATGGCAAAACTTCGTAGTAATCCAAGAATTGCTGCATACGTCTGCATGTATTAAGTTATTCCGTAATACGTGAAAATAATCGGATCGTATTCATGTCGATTTCATTGCTATAAATATATGCATACACATGTCACAGGTAAACAAATATTATATTCATCTTTGACAAATTACTGCTCGGCAGGCTCGTTGAACCGAGACGCAATATAAAAAAACAGTAATTCGATAAACATTGATATTGTTTTCAATTTAATATGACAATTCCGTATTCAACTCAAGAAAATGAAGAAATATAACTTAAATACACAATGTATACGATTTTGAAAGAAACTTGCGTGTTATATTTTATTGGAAGCACGAAGAACATCTTTTAGAGCTGTTAATAGGCTTGAAGCCTCACGTGATTTTTTCATGTCATTTTAACAACTCTCCAGACATATCATGGCTTTCGAATTAAAATACGAAATATCGCTGACTCTACATGTATACTTACTAAGCAGATAAAAGTGATATGTACAAATAGTGTCTGAAACATTTGATAATTATACATCAATCTTTACGTTAATCAATTAAAAACATTTGGATTAACGATGTAGATTACTCCATAAAATCCACTTTTTTATCAGTTTCCAAATATTTTGATTTTTTTTACGTCGGCGATTATATATTTTATCTCATTGATAGTTTTCATATCGTTTGTGAATCCATGTCCAGAATATCCACGATATCATCGATTGAATGTTGGTTAGTCATCAATTTATGTATACATAAAGAAGCAGTTACGTCGAAACCCTCTTTCGCGGTTTTATGGCTCACCAAACCCCAGAGTTAAAAATATTTTAGGGAGGTAATTCACCCCAAATGGATTGTGATCACGTGATTTAATTTCTTGAATAAAACACTCTTGATTCTACACTCTGACGTGCCGAGCAAATGTTACTTTCGTGTCAGTGTGTTATCAAAGATAACATATGAAAATCTGACCAGTGTCGATACTTTGTCATCCATGATGGGCTCCAGCAAGTAACTTAACAAATGACTTAAAATATGACATATAGAAATTCATTGAAAATATTCTTCTCCCGGACGAATGAAATTCTGATTGAATAATTTCTAGATACGTTCTTCTCATAACTTGATCCAATTAGATATCATTGCATTGGAGATCGCATGAACATTCTAATTTTGGTTATGATGTGTTTTCTTAATTCTGGCAACAAAGAGGGGTTTCATGAATTTGGATAACCTAGATTTAGATTGTGAAGACACGATTTTGAGATTTTAGAATGACAAAACTTAGCAAGTACTTTACATGAATCAATTCTTAAACGAATACCGAAGCAAGAACCAAAATAACATATAAGCCCTAAGCCTAACCCAGAATACATAGTAACATAAGAATCACATCATATACAAGCAGTGAATGTAAACGACGAAGACGAAACATACAGAACACAATACAAAGACCAAAAATAAAGCACTAACAGTTTTAAAAAAAAGACCTTGCACATAGTTATTAAATTTTATCTAATAAGCAGGAAAAAGTAAATTAATGTCAAGTTGACATCCACATAAGATAGAAATTTTAAATAACAAATTAAAAACAAGAGCATTCCTCGAATGTCAACCAGTTAGACCCTCGTTTACACAACCCTGAATCATTATGGAAAGTTCAAGATTGTGTGGACGCAATACAGTGTCAACACAGTACAAATGTGGACCGTACGGTGACCCCTAGATGCTTTGTTTTGGGTCGTTTTAACCTGGAGATGGGTTGCTGTCTCCATGACATTTACCCAATTTCCTTTCTTTTTCATAATGATATAATCCCCAAGAAAAAAAAACAAAGCTATCGGCAGTCAGGTATGATGAGGAATTAATTTCCGAAATAGCCATACAGCTCATTAAAATTATTGCAGTTGGTGTTAACATATGTGGCATGATCTCATGTTCATTTACTCCATATCCTTTCGTAAAATACTAGATAAGAGATGGACTTGAAAAGGAGACACAATGCAACTCACCATACAAAAAAGCATCAGATCAAATATTAAATCTTACTACATATACACAAGCTGAGATGATTTATTGATTGATACTGTAAACGTATTAAACAGCAACCTTTTGACAACAGAAAGCGCTAACCCTATATATTTATTATTTCTATGTATCATGATGCAGCATTAAACCCCCAAAATGTTATTAACAAATAACTGGTCAAATATCCCAATGGGGATATAGCTATATATCCCAATTGGGATATAATAACCTAATTGGGATATAATAGCCCAATTGGGGTTTCCCCAAACCTGTTAACAGCACCCGTCACACTGTAAGTGAGTCAATCTAGGAAAATGTCAAAATCGGTAGTCAAATCCGGGAAGACGTGAATTTAGCTGAAAATGTCCACTTTCATTTGGGACACTGACATGTCATATCTATCAATGATGTTATGGCGACGGCCATAGAATTTCTTGAGGGATGCAATTAACATGGTTTGAACGAATCCCTGACTTAAGGTTTCCAGATGAACTGTCGATGCGATTTCCATCTCCTTCACAAGGCAGTCGAGATAGTGTTTCTTACACACAAACAGTAGATTGTTAGAAGCTTTGTCTGCAGGGACAATGACTTTTTTGGGACAGTGTTTTTGCTCTGTTCCAAAATTACTGTACAAACTACACGATCGACAGTAACGAATCAACTGTGAAATGTACACTCCATAGGCTGGAGAGGTAGGTATATTGCTCCTAAGAAAGGGAAAGTTCACAATTGGAAAATTAAAATCATCACGCTTGTCATATAGCTTGGATTTCAAACGTCCATCTTCGTCAATATACAATAAAAGATCAAGGTACGAAGCTGAAGTAGCTGTAGCAGTTATTTCTTTAATTTCAAGCTCACTGGGATAGAAGTGATGTAAATATTCCTTAAATTTAGTATTATTAAGAGAAAGTACATCGTCTATGTAGCGGAAGCTGTAATTAAAGGACTGGGCTAAATGCTTATGTTTTCTTTGTGTAAGCCCTTGTACAAACAGCTAAAAGTGGCGCACAGTTAGTTCCAATAGGAATCCCTATTGTCTGTTGGAAAACACGACCTCCAAATTCGAAAAAAATTTTGTCAATCAAAAATTCTAACATTTTAATTACGTCAGTCTCGGTGTACTTATTTGAATCAGTGTGGTTCTTAACAAAATATGTCTTGTCTTTCCCTACCAATAAAAAGGTGTATCTGCGTTCTCCATTTCTATTGCAGAAACATTGATGTATGAAATATGCAATTACTGTTTTCAATTTATTTTGTTGCAGGGTTGCATGAAGAGTAGAAAAGTCAAAAGTTTGAATGCTATGGCAATGGGTAAGACTGGTTGAAGATAGCTGTTGAATGAGATATTTGGAATTTTTTAGAATCCACATTTGATTCACGCCGTTCGTGGAGTAAGTTTTATCACAGCAATTTTTCAGGCTATCTCTAACTGCGATCAAAGCAGTGAGGAGTTGTGAAAGAGGTTTAGTTGTGCATCTGGACGACCCGGCAATGAATTTCTGTTCGTATGGATTCTTATGTAGTTTTGGTACCCAGTAGATGTTTTCATAATTGGCTTTTATACCAAACGATGCTAAACCTGAAGTATGATTTTTTACAATCCCATCCGTCGATATTGTTGTAGGGGTATAAGTAGGGTTTCCAGATGAACTGTTGATGCGATGCCCATCTCCTTCACAAGGCAGTCGAGATAGTGTTTCTTACACACGAACAGTATATTGTTAGAAGCTTTGTCTGCAGGGACAATGACTAATTTTCATAGAGGTTGGTCAGAGTTTTTGCTACAAGGCGACGATCATACAAAGCTTGTGATAAAATTTCAGATTTGTATCATATACCATTACAGAGAAAACTGTGGTGAAAAATTACACTATAATGCTACAAGTGCCAAAACTTGATTAAGTCGGTAAATAAGAAGTTGTATGTTATGCAATAGGTCTGAAAACGTATCCAATGATATGCATGATCAAACAGAGCTAATTACAAAGTTAAAGATT
Organism: Modiolus philippinarum; assembly: GCA_002080025.1. NCBI lineage: Eukaryota > Metazoa > Mollusca > Bivalvia > Mytilida > Modiolidae > Modiolus > Modiolus philippinarum. The sequence continues at coordinate 1,008 of MJUU01059791.1, read as the reverse complement.
TGTGTCACTTACCCTTACAGAGAAAACTGCGACGAAAACAATTACACCATAATGCTACATGTGTCAAAAATTGACTCATTCGGTAAACAGGAAGTAGTGATGCAATAGGTCTGAAAGCATATTCCACAATATACATGTACATTGTGTAGCATGATTATACAAAGCTTGTGACAAAATTTAAATCAGGTATCATTTACCATTAACAAGGACGTATATTTAGAAGGATAGGAAACTCGTACATAATCCATGTTGCAATTTAAAATTTATAGCGAGGCGTTTGGTGTGTATTCACTTTTGAGCTATACGTCCTTGCCATTACAGAGAAAACTGCGACGAAAAAATACACTATTAATAATGCAACAAAATGGCGGCATATTCTGAGAATGGATACTGGGGAGTAGTATATAGGTGGTTCTAAATTATCATTTGTCGAGGTGGAGCGAGGTGGAGCCGGAAGTGACGTCACCGGAAGTGACGTAGAGCGGAAGTCACGTGACCAGAACACGAAGTGTTTTTACTGCGCATGCGTAACCGGAAGTAGGTATTTATCTACTGTAGGTAGCCATATTAACCGGAAATGACGTGTTGAAAGAGTGTAAGACCCCGCAGGGGTCATGTATGACCTTATTGTATGACGCGTGCGTGACCGGAAGTGGGCGTAGCCCCATGGTGTATACCGGAAGTACCCCTTTTTGAAGCCCTAGTCGGGCCTATTGACCGGAAATGACGTGTTGGAACAACACGTGACCCCGCAGGGGTGTTGTGTGACCTTACTACAATGTACATGCGTGACCGGAAGTGGGCGTAGCCCCAGGTATAGACCGGAAGTCGGGTATGTTCCTTCATTATTTCCCCTTTTAATATGTTTTTACCCCTTTTTCAATGGTATTCTTTGTATTTTCTTCCCTTTTCATTCAATTTCTCCCTTGTCCCACCCTTTTTTAAATGTTGTAATAGCATTATACAGTACTGTGCAGCGTAGACCTTACAGAAAAAACAATCAGTCAC
>MJUU01059787.1:0-16698 GCA_002080025.1 Modiolus philippinarum | reverse complement strand
CATTTGATATGAAAAGTTATGAACTGTGTATTCCCGAGTTAATAGCGGGATATATTTCTACATGTTTATATTGTTAGTCCATGCCGGTATATCGAGCTCCGTCCAATCTTATCCTCTCTTTTTTCTGAACAAAACACTTGAAAATTAAAAATTGCGATGTAGAAAAAAAAAGAAGGAAAGAAACACATGAAATAAGAAGTAAATGTAAATTAATATTTTACATGTTAAAAACAAGGATTTGTAGATATACAAATCCTTGTTAAAAAGATATGATTTTCGCAATAATTCTTATTATGTGAAATTAAAAAAAAAATTATTTTTGACGGTAGCCTATAATGTTCTCGATATCTCCATTTTCATAAGAATCAATTAAACACGAAACATTCGAACATGGAATTTAATAAAATCAGATTCACAAATTTATTTACACAATATTTCATCAAATGTTTTCCTTCTACAACTGAAACACGATATTTCATCAAAACACAAATTCCTTCTACAACTGAAACACCTACTTCAGCTTCGTACTTAGATCTTTTATTGTATATTGACGAAGATGGACGTTTGAAATCTAAGCTATATGACAAGCGTGATGATTTTAATTTCCCCATTGTGAACTTTCCCTTTCTTAGCAGCAATATACCTACCTCTCCAGCCTATGGAGTGTACATTTCACAGTTGATTCGTTACTGTCGAGCTTGCAGTTTGTACAGTGATTTTTTGAACAGAGCAAAAACACTGCCTCAAAAGCTGCTTAGTCAGGGATTTGTTCAACCTTTGTTAATTTCATCCCTCAAGAAATTCTATGGCCGTCACCATAGCATCATTGAAAGATATGACGTGTCAGTATCCCAAATGAAAGTGGACATTTTCAGCTAGATTCACGTCTTCCCGGATTTGACTACCGACTTTGACATTTTCCCGGATTGAATCACTCACAGTGTGACGGGTGCTGTTAACAGAGCAGGACATGCTTACCCTTCCGGAGCACCTGATGTCACTCTCAGTTTCACTGAAGTTCACACTGTGAGTGCCTTTGTTCTGAATGTTGTGGTTTCTGGTTCTGTGCTTTGTGTCTGTCTGGCGTCATTGTTTTTGTGTCTAACGTCATTGTTTTCTCTGTTCTCGTTTTTGCCCTGTCTTTGGACTTCGATTTTTGTGAATATCACCCCTTTGTTCCTTCGGTATTCTACTGCCGTTGTTTCATAATGATTTCGTTTGAAGTCAATATCAACAAAGGTGAGTGGTTTATTACCCCTATTGTCAAATTGACCTCTAATTAGTTAAGAAAACATCACAATATGACACATTTTCTAAATTACTATTTATTACCTACATGTTATTTTGATAGAAATTTAAAATAGAAAACGTAGTCCCGAAAAAAGGGGTTGGTTGTATGAATATAAAGTATGTAATAATTTCAAAATCACCAAAATCCGACTAATTTCTATTTTGTCTTAATTCCATTTTCACCATATGCCATAATTTTTATTTCAAAATGTGGAAAATTGATAAATTGCAGCGCACAGGAGAATGAAAAAAGACGATATTATCAATCAAAAACCAACGAGTATAATGTAAACACGCATTATCGATAATATTTTTAATAACTTTTATTGCTAGTAGGAGTTTTCTTTTTTAGCAGCTTCCCTTATCGATATTCCAAAACAATATGATTTCATACAAAATGAAATAGACATCATATTCCTATCGAGTTCCTATCGTTTACGTTTATTTTTTGTCTTATTTGTGTTTTTCCTATGTAGTTCCCTAGCAGATTGTGGCATGTAATTATAATTTTCAGCCATTGTAGGTGTTTCCTGTTGTCCCTTTTAATTCATCAACATACCGTAATACAAACACACAACGAAGAAATACATGATGGACGAATCACGCCGGAGACATTCGTTTCGTCGGTATGATAGAAAAGATATAAAAGAACGAGTTTGTTTTAGTTGTATTTGATCAGAGACATGTCTCTTATTTGATAGAGGATGAAAAACATGTTATTTTAGAATGTCTACAAATATTTCTAGTCACTGTAATGAATTTATACAGCTATCGGATCAGGAAAAAATTGTATTTTTATTCCAAAATTGGGATTTATGTTATATAGTTGCCAAAACATGCAGTAATATTTTATCTAAGCGTACTATAGTTTTTTTTTGTTAATATTGTCTTTTAAATTTATATGTAGATATAATTACTGTAAATTTATAATATTGTGAATAATATAGTCTCTCATTATTCTTTTTACAATGGCACACACTTTTTAGTCTTGTTTTTCATGGTGAGATGTCTCTGATTTTAATAACTATTTAAACTTCGTCTGTAATGTTTGATCATGTGTATTATTATATATGTATTGTATGCAATGAATTATTTAATAAAATATGTACATTAAACTTCGTCTTTGATAAAACATTACTGTTTAACCCATTCAGTTAATTTTATAACGGGTAAATCAAAATAATTAAGCAGGTGTGTTGTTTTCATGATAGTCCACTGTGTGATTCTAATAGTCTAATCAGAATATGTAAATTGGCACAAATTACTTAGATCACCTGTTGGATTGTCACCTTCACTAATTATGAAAGGTGAAACAAAAAAGATAACTCGTACTTGCTTAAGGTGAGGAGAATTTCTGGGGATGTAAGCTCGATTTTAAAATTTGAAATGGAATTGACATTGCGAATTGGAAGACTTAATTCGTTCCATTGGCGAATAACTGAAGGAAAGAAAGAGTCATATGTACTTGATAGTCTACAGAAGGGAATAATGATATCTTCTCCATTACGTAAGGGGTAATTAGTTGTTGTTTGGATTTTTGGGGGAACTAAATTTCAAAGATAGCTTGGAGCATTACTATTTTGGATGTTATAAATAACTAAATACCGAAGTCACTGTGAATTTACTTTCTGCATATGCGCATTTCGACAACTTATGTCTCATCAGTGCAGATAAAATCTAAACGTTTGGAAGACCATAAACTCAAATATGTTTAAAAACTGACAGAGAACAAATAACTAAAGTGATCTAAATTTAAAGCCAAAACATTTGCAGTTTTCTTCTTTTCCTCCTTTCTGTCAGTGCTTCCCATCCTATTTCTTTGTAAATTAACGACGAACTAGTGAAAATCGCAAACCAGTTACAATTCTGGCAGCCTCCAATTGAAGCTGATCAAGTTTATTGACATTATTGACATTCCCAGTCCCACAGTTGTCCCAAACTTCGCATGCATATTCAAAAATAGGCCTAATATATACCAAATACAATTTTTCTAAATTTTTTCTTGATAAACTATATTTAAGTTTCCGAAGAACATTCATATGTTTTGAAATACTAGATACTGTATTTTCTAGATGTACATTCCATTTAGCATCGCAGCTAAATGTAATGCCAAAATGTTTGTGACATTTTGTAATAGGAACTATTTTTCCATTTAATGAAAATTGAAGAGGAGGTGCTTCTGTATTCGAAAAAAAAAACATAATTTCTGTTTTGTCTGGATTGAAAGACATCAACCATCGCTTTGACCATTCATCAAGTTCTTTCAAGTCATGATCGATCACAGATTTAATTTGTAAAGGCTCATGACTTGAGTAATTGAATGAAGTGTCATCAGCAAAAAGACGGCTGAGTGAAATAAGATTTTCTGCTATATCATTAATATATATGATAAATAGTAAGGGGCCAAGTACAGATCCTTGCGGTACTCCAGCTGGAACATTGCAAAGTTCAGAAGACGAATTTTTTATTACAACTCGTTGTTGTCGAAATTGTAAATAACTTGAAAACCATTGTAGTAAATTTCCGTCAATCCCATACGATTTCATTTTGTGTAACAATCCATTATGCCAAACCTTATCGATTGCTTTGGAGAAATCACAAAAGACGAAACAGTTTATCTCCTTGTTTTCAAGTGAATTTAATATACAGTTGTACATTTCAAGTAATTGGTGTACCGTTGAACACTTTGGCAAAAATCCAGATTGATATTCATAGATTAATTTGTTTTGTTGAATGTGATTGAAGACATGTTTATAAACAACACGCTCCATAATTTTTCCGACACAACTAATAAGAGATATAGGTCTGTAATTGGACGGTAGTGATTGGTCTCCTTTTTTAAAAATAGCAATTAAATTTGCAATCTTCCAGCTGGTTGGATATTTGAGTTGTTGGAGGGATTTATTAAAAATTATCTGGAGTGGCACAGCAATTTTTTCAGGGAATATTTTTAGCATCTTATGACTGATTACATCAGGACCAGATGCCTTGTTTGGGTCTACAATTTTGATTATATCTACGATTTCATCGACAGATATTTGTATATTATGAAGGAAATTATTCGTTCTCTCTCGTATTTCCGGGAGGGGGACATTCTCATCATCAAGGGAAGAAACTAGACAAAAATATTTATTAAGAAGGGCACATTTCTCATCGTCTCCATACACAACATCATCAAACTCATTATCTTGTATTATATTTTGAAGTGGGGGTATATTAGAACAACTTTTATTTGATTTGATCAACATTTTCATTATTTTCCAGTAAGTCTTTGGCTTTGCGGCACTTTCCAATATAATATTATCTAAACTTTTTTCAAAATTCTCTTTTGCTTTCTTTTTTAAATTGTTTACTTTATTTCTTTGTTTTTTGTATTTTATCAATATCAGACTGACGGTTGTATTTTTTTGCGATTTTGTGGAATCTATCTCTTTTTCTAATTTCTTTTTGTATCTCACTATTGAACCAGGGACGATCGTTATTTCTTATTGTAACCTTTTTAGATGGAATGCACTCCCTCGCGATTCCAAGAAATGTTTCCGTAAATGTATTACACATTTCATCAACATCCTCGGAGCCGCAAAGGAGTTCATTCCAGTCTATTAAATTAAGTTTTTCCGAGAATAATTCTTTATCAGTCCTATCATAGATCCATACATCCCTTTGAAAAGTAGTACTTTCAGACTTTGGACATTCAATAAATAAAACCGATGCATCATGGTCACTTATATCTGATGGGACTTTAAAGACACGTCTGAATAAGTATAAGTAATAGTATCACTTATAATAATAGGATCAAGTAGCGTACTACTTTGCTCCGTTACTCTTGTAGGTTTTTCAATCACATTGCATAAGTTATACAAGATAATTAAGTCCATTAATTTATTATTATTTGGTTTTAATAAGATCGAGTTCAAATCCCCAGTTAGAACAATATTTGGGTTAATGGAATAGCCCATCCCAATGGAGTAATTTAAACGAGTCCAGTAGCTCATATCTGTCCATTCAGGTCGATAAGTACAACATAAAAGAAAAGATTTACCTTTACCACGGATTAATAACCATATAGACTCATCAACGGGGTTTTCAAGATGGTCCATTCTTCTAACAGAAATAGAATCCTTGTTATAAACTACCAGGCCACCGCCATAATTACCGTCATTACCTAAAATACTTCTGTCTTTCCTTATAAAATTTTTGGAGAAAGATTCTAACTCAATATTACTATCGCTTATAGATGAAATTAAATGTGTTTCAGTCACAGTTATTATATCAAATTCATCAGTAAAATTATTCAAGAAATCTAGCTTGTTCCTAATACTACGTATGTTTATGTTGCATATCGAGATTGAATTATCATTCGTAGATGATGCATTTTCTAATTCGGGCCCTGGATTAGTTTCGACATTTCCAATTACAAGCAGCGTGTGTAATATAAACAAAAGAAAAATGACGTTTATGTTTGGATTTAAAGTCTGAAGTATAGATAGGGAAACGATGAGAAAAGTACTCCGCAAATTAGTTAGCAGAATTTCGAAATAACCCTTGCCACGATAAATAAACGTAAACGATCTGAAATTGTATGTTATACACGCATGAAACAGTCCGATGGCTGCCCTATAGCTGTCTATACAGTTACCCATTAGGTTTCAAAAATACATTTCCAGATAAATATCTAAGGTAAGGACAAGCCATCGCTAATTTCTGAACACCACACACAACATGAAATATATAACTAAAGAGGAAAAGATGGGAATAGAATACATAAAAGACATGCAAAAAATAAAAATATACAGCATTTCATTTGCATGACAGTGTTTTCGGCAAACTGGAATAGGAATTTCTTTTTGTTTCATTATTTTTATATGTGCAGGTATAAAATACACTTATGAACTAAGAGACAATAATAATTATAAAAATATATTAAACTTTCAATTGTAAATCTGAAAGGAATTTCATTTACTAGAAAGACTGAATTATTAAAGAAAATGATGAAATATGTTTTAGTAAATTTCAAAATAAATTAAATTTAATGTCAGGGCATCAACTTTGTATGGATCTTCCCAGATAATAAAATATAGTATTTGTTTTAGTTAAATGAATTGCGTACGTAGTATTTTTTAAGAAATATTTGTGAAATTTCCTGCCCCTACCCATTCCACTGGCAATCAAAACTCGTTGCCCTGGTTGCCCCTTTAACATTTATTTCTTTGTTTTTAAACCTATAATGTATTGAAGTGATTAAATTGTCCTCGGCTTGAATTATGCAGAAATATTGCTAACTGGATGCTGAACTCTAAATAATCAATTTAATCCATCCAAAAAATTGGCAAACTGTGAACGTTGCTGTTCAGGTTTGTAATCTTGAAACTTTTTCATTGTATTCATATGGAAATTTGTTAAAAGTTCCATATTCTAATTGTAAAGTTTCTAAACTATATAGCAATCTAGGCAATTAATTTCTTGATACATTTTGAAGGAGGTTCTTTGGTTAAGCTCATTCGTCCCATATACTCCAGTATGTCTCAAGACCAACATTCTACGAGATAGTCCAATTCTTTCTATTACGTTATCTATGGTTTCATATTTCGATTTTCTGAATAAACCCAAATGACCGCATCTGGCTGTTATTTCATGTCATTTTTCCCAATTTCAAGTCAGGTTCACAACGCGGGAAGGATTTTTTTTGTTTTGCTTTGAGGTTTTGATAATTGTTTTACTTTTGAAAGGATGAATCTTAAATCGATGTTCTGCTGCATAAGTATTTATTGTATCCAACATATCATATTGTAATTCATATTGATTTGTTGTCCACAAAACTACACATGCTTTAAACATTTTCCTTTTTTGTCTTTCAATATTTTAATTTGAACTCACTGTCAAGACATAAATTTTCGAAGTAGCGATCTGCAATTTAAAATTATTTGTACAATATTCTTTGCACAATTATACATTTTTTTGTATCTAATTGAAATGTGTGACCACATTAGATAGTAAATAACTATCTGTGGTGTTTTTTTCATTGGGGTTAATTTAAGTCAAAAGCTTATCATTATATATTCACATGTATCTGAAATACTAATCTGCTCTGTCTTTTCCGATTTTCTCCAACAAAACGATTCTTCTATTGCTGATACCTCCCCTTATCAGTGAAAATATCACTCCATTCACTCGTCTCTATATTTTTTTCTGCAAATTTTATAAAATCAAATGGATCTATTTCAAAATTTCCTTTTTTTGACTGTTTCAAACTAACCTAAATTCACAGTTACCTCGGTATTTTATTATTCATATGTAATATCTCTTTTTCTTCCCGATTTGATGCACTCGTTGGTAGTCTGTTTGTTAGTTTTTTTTTTGGTTTTTTTTTTGTTTTTTTTTGGGGGGGGGGGGTAATCCAGATTATTACCACTGGGCCGTGGGAAGTCACCATTCCAGTGGCCAGTACTTCGGTCATATGAAGAATATAATTTCACAGTAATTTCGGAATTTTTTTAATGATAATGAAGATTTTATTATAAACATGTCAAAATCAACTTATTCTTAGTACTTCTTTTTTTTATTTATGATTGAACTAAAAGGATATTGTTTCTTTAAATTCCTGTTGAAATCTCTATGATAAATAATAAATTTTATTATCTTTTGAAAGATAAGATCATCGGCGTTTACTTTGGACACGGTTTGCATCAATCTGAAAGAAATATTTTGTTTCAAAGATTTCTCTATTGTTTCTCAAGAAATATTCATTTCAACAAACCTGACACATTCCTATATTATAAATACATCAGTAATCGAATACCGAAGCGAAAATCATGAAAAGTGGGATTCCAAAATCCAAAATCCAAAATCACGGCATTCATATCCAATATACATGTATTAATTAAGTTCACGAAAGAAATTGAAACATGGCTTCCCACTTAGATCTTTTGTTTATTTGTGTTCTATCAGATTTGACAACTTTTGGTTTATTGTCATCCAAATTGATTTACACTGTAGAGACATAAATTATGGAAATGGCCAAAAGCAAAAACTAAATTTACAGTAACTTTCAGTTGGTATTTTAATTGTTACTTTAAACGTTGTATACAGATAGGAAAAATGAAAGGATATGGAGTGAATGTACATGTGACAAAAACGCACACGATACATAGAAAACTCCAGTTTATCAAGGACAGGGCCCCCCCCCCCCCCAAGCGAGATCAAGAAGACCCCTAGCGTGTACTCAAGCGGTATTCTTGACAAAAATTATATCATGGTCACTCTCTTGCTCCCCACCCGCCATGGAGAGTATACATTTTTATTGTAACACAGATTTTATATGGATTTATGATGTTAGAATTCCTCCTTCCTTTCCTCGTTCGTGCTTCGGTATTCGTTTGCCGATGTATTCCTAGCCAGTTCTTTGATTTAAAAGAAAGATTGGAAACAAATACCAAAACGCATTTAGGTAGTCAACCATTTTTCATTCCGATATTTTGTTTGATATAATTTCGATATTTTATTCCATCTCGAAGAGTTTTTATTGGTTATCCTATATCCTTATACATTTTTGGTTTTTTTGTGTGTAAGTTTGAATGTAACGTACCTTATCCTGTTATGTATGTAACGTACCTTATCCTGTTATGTATGTAACGTAGCTTATCCTGTTATGTATGTAACGTAGGTTATCCTGTTATGTATATTCTGAAGTAGACACTGATCAGCTAAATTCAGTTTTGAACTTTACGTACTTCATTGTTTAAAATTTATGATTTGAAAAACTTTATCAAATGATCATTTAAAGAGATTGCTATTATTACTGGCCTATTACATCATAACCAGCACATTTTGATACTAAGTAAACATCTAAAAAGAAGATTCTTGTCATATTAAATGTTTATAATTTTGCAATTGACTTAGGCAAAGCATGCGCATTTTGGCAATAAATTCTTCTTATAAAAGAATTTTCCCGCCATAACACCTATCAAATGTTTATACCAATTCTAACGTAATAGACGCAGAGAATCGAATTTCGTAGCAAATTCAAGAGTTTGAAAAGGAACATTTGTCAAAACTGAGATGAAGGAATTTGTTTTATTCCTGTTGCCATTGTTATTCAAACGTAAGTTGTGCATTTTTTAATATAGCAAATGTTTTTTTTTCCGAAATATAACTCGTTCACATGCAACATTTCATATATTTTAGGCAGTATGGCCAAAATAGGTGATTCACTATCGGATATATGAACGAGGTAAAATCTGTCTAATTGGACTTATTCAGAAGACGTTAAAACAATTAACCATTAATCCATAATTAAGAGGACAAACGAACAAAAATGTACAAATTAAAAATAAAAGGAAAAAAAGGTCAAGTGACAAAATTTTCGACTGTATTACTTTCAACTGACGGGGTTCCGGTTTAGGCAGAAAATCATATAAACCTTTTTTGCCGGTATGTCTATCAAAATGATAAACTTGCAACCTGTGATAGACTTATTTACATTATAATTATGTCTTTGTTTCTTTTCCAAGGTTGCCATTGTCCTTGGATTAATCGTTCAAGACTGATGGTTCGGTTATCACTTACTTTCCATTTCATTACTGTGTTAGTTTTCATGGCCATATGTACAAAGAGTCTGGTTAATTTTGTCTTTCATTTTTTATATATTCAGTTCAGCAAATTCTATCTGCCTTTTCAAATGACAGCTTGACACCACTTTTTTTTATCACCTAACGTTTGCTAGAACCCAAAATACAGTATAAATTCACAAATTGTAACTGGCCTTATATAGTCGAAGTACTACTATGTAGAGATGAACAATTTTTCACTCAACCGAACCATATAGTTATCTTAAAAATTGTATTTTTAAGAAATGAAAAAATATCTATAAAGACAACAACACAAAAAGATGTGATGATCAAACTTTATTTTTTATATCAGATGTACAAAGTAAATATAACAAACCATTGTCTTTGACAAAAGTGACACATGTACCAGTAGTTGGAGATGTTGATACCAATTACTTCATCAAGCAATTGGAAAGAAACGTCACCAGCTATGTGAGAATGTGTTGTACAGGTAGGATTATTAACTTTTATTTTAAGGAACGTTGATTTATCATGATTGGCTCAATTTTATATGATATAAAAGTGTAGCTGCATCTGTCTTTTTGATTGATTGAGTGAATATTGTTTAATTTCTACACTAATCAATATCTTATACATATCAAGACGATAAACAATCCATTGTCCCTGCCGTAAAATGTGTAAGAAATAAGATTTAATAAAGTTGGCATCTTAAGTTTATTGTTTTCAAGGCGAAATATAAGTAAAAAATATATGTTTAACAGTTGAATCGCTCAATAAAGACATTAGGCAATCTGTCAATTATAACAATATGGCACACTTTATTCCAAAAAATGTATGGTTATCTTATTATACTTAAAGAATTGTGAGACGTATAAAAAAAACTAGAGGCTTAGAGACAGAGCTTGAATCTCTCACCTGGCAAATAATTCTAAGCCATGCATTTGGTGATGATCTATCATAAGAATAATTTTTTTCTGTTTTTGTTTTATCGTGATTTCGGGAAATATAATTCCCCTCATATTTTTAATAACGATGTATCACTATTTGATTGAACTGCTTTCTCGTTGACATTTTGCATTTTGTTATATCTCCACATCTGAAGGTCATTTGCATCGCAGTGATATAACGAATATTTTATGACTGATGGTTCATTTATCGTGAACATTTAATCCAGTTGTATAAACTTCATCTTTACCCAAATATAAACTGAGTTCCAAGAAAATGCAACACCTTATGTTAAGGATTTTTTTTTTTTTTTTGGCAATAATAAAATATTTCAGCAAATGTTTATATTAATTAACTTGTAAATGATTAGTTTTCTTTCTTTTTTACAATATAGATTTACCCAGAATTTGTTTTCCCTTTTCAAGTTTTTGGACAGGTTTTCATCTCTCATTTGATGCTATGGATTTAAAGCATCGTATGGATTGTTTACTAAAATGAGTTGTTTTACAACATTTCATTCTCCCCTTTGATCTTCGCTGAACGAAGTTGAATCGGTATGAAATTTTGTCAGTTTCTTTTGGAATGTGTCTGACAATCATTTCTGCCAATTGTGAAGTCGTTTTTGATTTTAAGAATCAAATTCTTAAACGACAGTAGTTTTAACCAAAATATGCGAAATCAAGACCGTTATTTTTTTAAAGATTTTAAAGATAATCGTTACATTTTCAAGAATATCAAATTAAAAGTTGGGTATATTATTTTGATAAATCATCAAAACAAATTTCCATGTGTTCTATAGATGAAGAAAAGTGTTTGAATATTTCCTTGTCGTTGAGTTCTGAAGTTGCCAGTTGGCCGTTAATCACGAAATTAGATGTAAGAAGCCTAATGAAAGACATTAAGAGGAGTATTACTTACCAAAACCAGTTGTTGACTATGGGTAAGATACTGTTTTTGATATAAAAATGTAAATTTTGTTCAATAACAAAATACCGAAGTTACCGTGAATTAAATACGTGCATATGCGCATTTCGACAACTTATGTCTCTTCAGTGCAGATCAAATCAAAACATTTGGAAATTCATAAACCGAAATATGTATAAAAGCTGATAGAGAACAAATAACCAATAAGATCAAAAAGGAAAGCCAAGGACAGAGCTATCAAACGATGTAATGGTGCGTGGTGGACACATAACCACACGGGGAGGGCAACGTCAAAACAAATTAAATGCAAGAGTACAGCAAAAATCTAAAACTATATTTTGAAATTCAAAATGATTTGAGCCTTGGGTTTTTACTTTATACTCTATAATTATTTTATTGTCTGAAAATGTGAACAAAAGGGTTGGGAACAAGTTATACAAATGTAAAAAGTTACATTGTACTAGTCCCTCGCCTATACAATATTGACAAAGACACTATAATAACACAAAAATGACAATATAAAATTAAAATTACAATTCAAATCAAATATTTTGACGTCTGAATGAAACAGTATACAATGTTATTATAAATAATCAAAATTATGTGTAAAAGAAGCAAAATACATCAGTTTTGAAAACAGAAACGTTTTGATAAACGAATAATTTTATGAACCGACCTAAACAAAGCTTTGTTAGTTTTATCATCATATCAACATCACTACAACCAAGGAAAATATTTTCTATTGTAATTGGTACAAAATCTTTTATATTGTCAAAACATATGAAAAAGAAAGGAAATGGGGTAAATGTCAGAAGACAACATCCCATATCCAGGTTAAACGACAAAAACAAAACATCTAGGGGTCACCATATGGTCTTCAACACAGTGAGGAACCTCACACCATATAGTAAGCCCTAAATGGCCCCGAAAAGGTAAAAAAGTGAATAAATCAATGGAAACAAACCACATCCAATAACCCAAATATCAAGAAACTAAAATTTTATAAGAAGACAAGGACAAGCCAATGACCAACATATTATAGATATACCAACATATGTAGATCTATCTAACTGATACAAAGAACATTCCAAGAAAAAATGTATAACATCTTCATACAGATGACCGCATGTGCAACCATGGCTCTTTCTTTATGACAAAAACAAGAAATAATGATTAAATAAATGTATTGAAACGGCTGCCTTTGGAAACCATGTCCTTGGTCAAGTCAATGACAAATACATGGTAAGGTAGTGCTTCAGTTATTTTTCTTTAAGTCACCATGAGTCCTTCAACAATGAAAAGACACTCTCATAGCAAGTCCAAAACGGGCCTTAGCAAAGATTGTGCAGAATTCATTTGTTATATGTCGATCAATTCTATATCCATATTTGTTATATTTATTGATATGGGATTGTAAAGCAAACATAAATGTTGGACAACGCACTCTTACAAACACTTGTCATTCATTGCACGAAATAGGGACAACACAACATATATCAACAATCAAAGGATTTGTTTGTCAGAAAACTTTGCAAATGAAATGTTTGGGCATTACATACACAAATTGTCAGAAAAAATAGTTCGAATTTCAGAAGAGAAAATACCAAAATGTCAGAAAAAAATAGTTCGAATTTCAGAAGAGAGAATACCAAAATGTTTCATTTATACCAGAATTTCTCACATGAACTAGTACAATATATAGTAGGTTCCATTATATCGTGGTATTTACGCTCATTTCAACTAAATTTTTAACAGTGACGGCACCGTTTCTTCGTAGCTACGTACCACGATATTAGGAGCTACCAGTATACATAAATATTCACTACGGTGACTATATATTCTTATTTAAACCACAAACTGCATTATAGTTCATCGAAAAGGAACTGAGTGATAGATTTATAACGGTGTCCGTAATTATTATAAGAGCAAATCATGCAATTTATGTACTTTCTATTTCATTAGTTCAGATTTATTTTTTTATATTTACCGTTCTTAAATGAAAGATTAAGTTCATCCGTTGCTACAATTTAACAATTTGCTGAAAATCAGTGTAAAGGACAATCCGAACCACAGTTTACCACGTGATCAATTAATATGCCCTGGATCTCTAATGCTTTGTTAAAAGACCTCACATCGGTAATTATAGGCAAACATTGGAAGCTAAACAAGACAGCCATTTTTTTCGAGTTGGAACATTTTTTTTACAGTTGTAGGTGTTTGTGAAGAATATATGACCGCATTTCATTTTAATGAAACAGATGTTTGATATCATATGTTATCTTATGACCTTTTTAAATTTTAACGGTAATTTGCATTATTTAGTCTGATACCTTTGGTACAGAACAGCAATGTAGGTAAGAAAAAAAAAACATAAGTATTTGAGGTAGATCGACACTAAAACACGGCTTTTCGATCGGCACATATGGCGAAATGAGTCGGATACGGAATTGACGTGATTTTGAAGCCGGAATGTCCTTTTCTTGAAATATTCATTGTGACTTTATAATAATTTGATAAATATTTTATTCACTTTGCCGCAAGTTTATTCCCTTTTCCCGTAAATATATTTTTTTTCGTAAACTAAACAAAAATATCTCACTTAATTAAACGGTGACATATAGATTTTTTTCAGGTAAACAGATAGCTCAAGAGTATCTCTCATAAATATAAAAAAATGAGAAAAATCTATCAGGTAGTTATTTCATATAAAACTAAAGAGTAAGCATGTGCAGAGATTCCCCTATATATTCATTGTTAATATTGCTGAAAAATACGAAAGCAATAGCCTGTTTTCAATGCCTAATTACAGAAAAAGATGATCGGTGATATATCATTTTTATTTTTTCTTTGGAACATGAGTTAAGAACTACAAAATTCTGTCTTGGATTTTTATTAGGCTTGGTCTACCTTAAATCAGATTTTAAAATGCTTTTTTTATAATTGTACTGCTACATGTATTTACATGTTGTGTATAAAATCTATATCAGATATTCATTGTTTCCCGTAGGAATGCAATGTGAATTCACCAATCGGAGTTTTTCGTTGCTTGCAAAAATACAAGACTCCTTACTGACAGGATTTAAATGGATCAATTTTAAACAAGTTTCTAATTTATAATATTGTTATTGTTAAACAAAAAATTACTATTATGTTTTTTTAACATTTTACACATCTGTTTTACTTGTATAAAGCTATATGGTTTTATATTAATATTTTATGTATTTATTAAAATTGTTGAATAAACCCAACAGTTCTCGCCACAATATAGCTGAAATATTGCTGAAGTTGGCGTAAAACACCAATCAATCAATCAATCAATCCTTACTGACAGAAATTGGCAAACAAGTCGCTAATCGGTCAGGTAATTAGACAGTCAAGTAAAAGTTAACGAGTAAAGAGAGCATTTGTATTTGTCAGTTTTATGAAATGCTGGTATTTAATATAGAACAGCATTTTTAAATATTTTGGAGGAGGCTGAATCTTATCACTTGCATTTGTGAAAAAAATAAAGGCTAAGTCAATGATTATTATATGGTTTTTCAATGTGATGTGATCAAAATGAAACTAAGGTCACATTGTCCTACATTTTTTGCATGAGTTATTCAGGTTGAAGTTTTTGTTAGAGTTGAAAGTTCAGATACTTCACTTTCGAGAGGACTGATTTTTTGCATGTAGATACGTCAGCTATGAGAGTCTCATTATAATAGTCCATGTCTCGGATATATTGGAATGAGTGGTGATGAAGTTTTCATAAAAAATAGGTTACCTTCATACATGTTATACATGAGTTATTAAAGATGTAAATTTTATTGTCAGTGTTTTTATCTTGAATACTACATTTTCAGTGGAATGTGTTTATTTGTTTATAGATGCGTCTTTATTAGTCATCAGATACCTGATTCTTATTCGGCTATGTTCATCTACATTGAATGCATTTCGATTGTATTTAGAACCTTGCAAAATCGAAATGCGCATATGCAGAATTTTAGTTATTTGTTACCATAGGGTGGATGCCTCTGCTGGTGGACTGTAAGTCCCCGATGGTATTCTCCAGCCCAGTAGTCAGTACTTCGGTGCTGACCCGAAAGCAGATTGTATTTGGAACCTTGCAATATGTAAATTTTTGCAAATTTTGTTGAAAACTAAGGAGTATCTCCCTCATGCAAAGCTCTGTCCTAAGCTAATTTTGGCTATACATTTAGTGTAAACAATATTTTATTAGATATAATGATGACATAAACAAATACATATACAAAATAAGGATCGGAAAACAAGTGACGCAGCACTTATATAAATTCCTCTCCTTCGCGAGACAGAATGTAAACAATGAATACAAGATGAACAGAACAAAGAGTATAAACTTGATTCAGACTTATAATCAGTATTGAAATGATGAAGTGAGGGTGACACGGTAGCATAAAGAGATAATAGAGCAACAATTAATTTTTCATACTTGGGTTTTGCAGTAAAAATTGTACAGGATTAAAAAAAAATCATAAGAATTTTCTATATTAAAGAGACAATTATAGAAGAATACAGATACAGTCATGAATAACTAATGAGTTAACGCATTATGTTTTCAATATAAAAATTTAAAAATGATGTGGGTGACATATACTATAATAATACAAGTCATTCTAATAATTGAGATTACATAATATATGAGAACATTAAATTACACTAAACACACAATATAAAGGAAACTAAATAAATCTTTTAGTTAGTAAAATAAAATTTTGCACTACCTTGAAGTTTTCAGAGTTTTCTATGTCGGACAGTAATGGATTACCATATAAAACAGTGTCTATAGTGACTTCGCCTGATAGATGTCTGAGCATTTCCTGCCTTTGTGTTATATATTTTGAACAAAGGAGCAGAAAATGCTCAGATGACTCTACAAGTTTAAGATTACAAGAACAAAACAAGTCATCCGCTAGATTTCTTTTGAACAAATGATCCCTTAAACCACTAC
>MJUU01059785.1:6008-37658 GCA_002080025.1 Modiolus philippinarum | reverse complement strand
CCCCCCCCCCCAAAAAAAAAAAGAAAAATGCGATGAATTATTTTCAAATTTGTTCAAATTTTGATTATTTGAACTCTTAAAATGCATTAAAAGTGGAACTGACATAAAATGAACTCTTCTGTTTTTAGGTATTTTTTTGTATCCATAACAATTTTCGCCAATCCAGTTTTTCTTCAATGAAAATTCCGATTTACGGGGGATGTAATTCATGCTCGTATGACGACGTTTTTCATCCCAATTTTCAGGCCGTTAAATCAATTTGCCTTAAACTTATAGACGGTCGATCCCGCCGTCACGAAAATGTACTAGTCATCCCGAGTGTCTAATAGAAAGAAAGAGAGTGAACTACCGGGAACATTCAGCTTGTCCCGATAGCACAAGTACTATGCGTTCTCCTTGTTTTATTGTTTAAAAGTATAAGCATTAAAAAAGAAACCGTGCAAAGAACAACAATAAGAAGAAAACAGAATTATGTACTTATAGTACATCTGTCTGTATGTAATTACATATGGTCTTCATTATTGTCAGTGAGGCAATTGATGCAGTGGGTATTCAGCAGTGTTGGGACAAGAAAAGTAGTGTCGATATAGGGAACATACCCACTTGCCAGTTTTAAGGGTTAAATCCACAACCAAAAGGAATGAAATGCAAACGAGATGTGTATAGCCGGACGCTCAAACACCTAGGGGAGTTCATAAATAGCGTTCGTCTCACAGATACCTTCATGGCCGGCACATTGTTAAACTCCGCTGCATATGACACTCAATTGCATGGCCGCTGCATTGACTCATTGCAAAATGGTCCTCATAGTGTCGCATTTCATTGCAAAAAAAAAACAAACTGTCCGATAGCATTGCACAAAACACTGTTCAAATTCCTGGTGCAAACACTGCATCTCGGCAATTTCTAAAACTATGTTGGCTAGTCCCAACTCTGCATAATTGCATGTCTTTAGAAACTTTCAAAAAGGATAGTCCCAACACTATCTGGTAGCATTGCACAAGACACTGTCCTACTGCATGGGCCTCACACTTTTCTGTTATATGGCAAACTTCAATGCCTCTTGACATAGACCTCGCACTGCTCAAATGCTCAGTATAATAAAACATATTTAACAACGGAATACAGAATTAATAATGCAACTTTAGAAGTACAGATATAGCCATTTTGACAGTGTAAGTCTCTTCAGTGCAGATAAAATCAAAAGATCCATTTGAAGACCATAAACTGACATGTATATGAATCTCAGAGGGAACAAGAAGCCAGCATAATTGAAACTAGAAAAACTGTGAGCAAAGCTCACAAAATATATACCCCCCCCCCCAAAAAAAAATCAAACTTTTAAATATATGGTGCACAATGGCAATGTGTAACGAACATTCTGTGAAAGTTTCATTGAATTTCACCAAGAGGTCTAGGAGGGTTGTCGCCAAAAAGTATGTACCCCAGAGAGGACGAAATAACAAGCGGACGTAAGAACGAACGAACGGACGGACGAACGAACGAACGGACTAACGGACACCATGATCACTTTATACCGCCCGCTAAATTGGGGCGTATAGTGAAAGCTAAAAATTAGTTAACACCACAACCTAGCTAAGAACATAACAAATAACCGATTTGTTCTCACCTCTAGACAACCTTTATCCAACACAAAACGTAGGGTCGGGAATAACAAAGCTGTCATATTCTTAGTAACTGAATACTATAAAAATATTTAGAGTTACGATATTATAAGCGACTAACAAGAATCAAAACTTTAAGACAGTTGTAATGGTTTCGACTTTCAAATCTTGATTTTGCCGTTTTTGAGCAGCAATATTCCCCCGCACATGAAGCATATGGCCCCGGCATATGGCGTCTTTATTTCAGAGCCCATTCGCTATGTGATGCCTGTAGTTTATACACCGAATGTCACTGAGTCTAAAAAGCTAAATTACTGTTAGAGAACTCATAAACCAAGGTTGTCTCTACAGAAGTTTAACGGTAGTCAAATGATTCGACTTGACATGTATAGTTAATTTCCACGTTACAATGTTCCTGTTTCACAAATGAAAGTAGGGATTGTTTAGCATTTCCAAAGTTTTACCAAACTTTAAAAGCTTATTTTAGTTATTCTATGATCAAAATATTTAAGTCGTTCCTACGAGTTGTAAAGTAACTCCCGTAAGTTACTTAGTCGTTCCCATAAGTAACTTAGTCGTCCCCACAAGTTAATAAGTCGTTCCCATGAGTTTTAAAATCGTTCCCTAGAGTGACTACCGAAGGCGTTATTACGAGTTTTGCTGTTCCCATGACTCAAAAAAGTCGTTCCCCTGCCTTTAAATATTCGTTCGTATGAGTAGCTAAGTCGTTGATCCTCGCCAATTGTAAAGTTAATTCCATGAGTTACTAAGTAGTATCAGTAAGTTTTAAATTCGTTCCCACAAGTTACTAAGTCGTCCCAACTAGTTGAGACTTCTAATGTCGTTCCCACGAGATGTTTTGCCGCTCTTACAAGTACTAAAGTCGTTTCTCGAGTTGTTAAGTCGTTCCATCGACTTATAAAGTCAATCCTACGGGTAACTTGGTCGTTCTGTTAAATGTAAAGCCGATCCCTGCACGAGTTGTTGAGTCGTTCCCACAACCTATATAGTCGCGGTACTAGTTGCAAATTCGTTCTGTCTTCTGATATTAAGTTCAAAGTGTTTCTATTATTTATTTATTATTTTTCCACAGAGATTCCATAGTTTCTTATTGCCATTATTTAGTTAGAAGCTACTAACGTTTTTCATTACATCGAAATAATATCCCCCGCTCAGTGAAATTAAAGGGGAGGTTGCAATGCAGTCCGGGGGGTTACTTGGTAAAATTTTGACGGGAATGTGCATTTGAAAAATAAAAATCCTACCCGAATCAATACCAGGAAAGCAGGTAAAAGTATACCCGAATCTATACCAAAGCATATACATGTATACCAAAACAAATACGTGATAACAAAAATTATCGTATAATATTTATGCTTAAAAACATATAAGGTATATGTGTGATTTTGATTCAAATTGAACGATAAAATTTTATTCTGTTATACTAGAGTGCCAGGCTGTTAAGTAATACACCCGAAACTATACTTAACTTATGAAATATACACCCAAAAAAGATTTATGCACTTAAAAGATACCCCAAATCAATACCCCCCCCCCTCCACGGGAATGCAGTACGTTCGTACGTACGTATGACTGTATGTTATGCTCCTCGATGGCTCTGGAACTATAAGAAATACCATTTAGCCGCGAGTTCCGTTTGGTCATTTTATAAATAGGCTCAAATGTTGTTCTTTAAGATGTTTTCTGCCACACACACTTCCTATGAAAAATATTATAGGCCTTACTTACAAGTCTGTTTTATTTTGTTTTTTGTTTTGTTTTGTTTTGTTTGTTGTTTGTTTGTTTATTTGTTTGGGTTTTTTTGTGAATGAAATATTTGCCTTTCAAAATGGAAGTTAGTTTAGTTTAGTTCTGTGGGTGCTTTATTAAAAAAATTTAATAAAAATAGAAATGTTACATTACATTTAACAAAATTTCAAAGTCTAAAAGGGCATAACTCTAGAACCCCTTGAACATCTGAAGCCAAAATCAAACTTGGCCTTCATTTGTGGTCAACAATTTACATATATCAAGTTTGAAGATGGTATGTAATTTCGTTCACGAGTTATAAGTTGGAAACACTGAAAGTCGCTAAACTTCAAAATTTCAAAAGGCATATAACTCCAAAACCACTTTAACCTCCGAGTTTTAAATCAAAGTTGGCCTGAGTTTTGTTGTAATCGACTTACATACAAAGTTTGAAGACTGTATACTAGTATTATTTCATTAACAAGTTATCATTCTGAAACCTTTATAAAAAATTCGAAGTTTCAAGGGGCATAAACTCGGAACCCCTAAGACATCTGAAACCGAAATCGAACTTGGCATGAGAATTTCCAAGTTTTAAAATGGTACTTTATTTCGTTCTTAAGTTATCAGTTCGAAAACCATCTTGGGACGAACACACAGACGACGGACACACGACTGAGGGTATCACATAATACCTTGTCACTACAGGTGGCGGGTTACGAAATATTACCAAACACCCTTGAATCACGTAGAAATGACTTTAAAACTAGTGCAGGCAGGACTTTTTAAAGTCGTGAAAACAACTTACAATTCGTTTGAACGGCTTTCAACTCGTGAGGACAAGCTTTCAACACGTGGGAACGACTTAAACTAATGTGAAAGACTTCACAAGGCCAAAGACCGACTTTACAGCTCGTATTTACAAATAAATAAAGTCGTCGGAATGACATTACAACTCGTGTGATCGACTTAATCACTAAACTGAACGGTGTTTTGTTCATTTTTTGTTTATTGTTTTATCCATGGTGTCTCCATTTATGTTGCCCCTATGTTGCCATGCTGTTCATTTATGTTGCCCTTTTGCTGCCATGTTGTCTCCATTTGTGTTACCCCTATGTTGCTATGCTGTCTCCATTTGTGTTGCCCCTATGTTGCCTTGTTGTCTCCATTTGTGTTGCCCCTATGTTGCCGTGCTGTCTCCCTTTGTGTTGCCCTATGTTGCCATGTTGTCTCAATTTATGTTGCCACTATGTTGCCTAGCTGTCTCCATTTGTGTTGCCTCTATATATTGCCATGTTTTTTTTATTTTTTACTCCACATTTTCCCATAAAAGCCTTTTTGCTTTGATGTATGTTCATCGTTATATTCGATAGCTTTAATACAAACAAATGAAAATGGAAATCGTTCACCTTTTTCAATTTAGAAAACCTTTTAACTTAGAATACCCTTTTGAATTCAAAGACATAAGCGACGATGAAACAAGTGTCAATGATCTTGAATATTCAATAATAGTAATGAGGGCGGAAGGACCTTTTTCGGGACGCCGGGATCAACCTTTTTATTAAGCGGGAATTCGGGATTAACGCTTTACGGGATCCGGGATTTGTGTTGTTATTTTTCGGGAATCGGGATTGACAGTTTTATTTTTCTCGGGAATACGGGATTTGACAGCTATTTCCTCGGGATTCCGGGATCATACCCCCTCTTACCCACCCTCAGTAATTCTGTGTATGTTTTAAGGTGTCTCAGTGGTATTATTCCGCCATTTTTTGCTAATACTTGTTCATTTAGGTTTCATATATTAAGAAATTTAACAAATTAATTATTTAAAATGTATAAAGAAGGTTCCACAGAATTTGAAATTTTAATTCCTAATCCCCTTAACAACATGTTCATAACAAAAAAGCGATTTAAAACATCTGTACTTTAAATCAGTTGCTGGATTTACAGAACACAGAATTTACACAAGGGAGATAATTTGTTAAAAACAATTTAATATAGATATCACTAGAGAAATGAACCTTTCACAACTTATCTCTCTTATTTCAACGGTGACCCCTTATATATGTAAGCGATATATGATTGCAAAGTATAAAAATCTATGATTGATTTTCAAAGATATCCCCTCATATAGTCAATTTCCCTGTCATATATGTATGTTTGTATAATATGTTTTTAATCATGTGTGTTTTGTGTCATTGTCCCCTTTGGGTCCATGATTGGTTTAATACAATATTTGATATGATTTGATATGATTATATGTCAAATCCTAACATTTTCAATTTCAGTTTTTGCGCTTATTTTGAACAATAATACAGTTATGTTTCTACACAGAAAATATCACAAAATTCTATGATGGGAAATTAATTACCCACATGCAGACATTTTAATACGGGACTTTCGAGAGAGGAACTCTTGTGTAACACATGGGAAACAAAATATCTATGACATTGAAGTGCATACTTATAATTGTTCCTACATGAAAATTCTTAAACTAAATTTTAATTGACGAAAAACAATTAACTTAAAAGCGCTACATCAGATTCAACATAAACCACCCTTAGCTCAACAGTGTTCATTAATTATGTGATTCCCTTTCATTGTATCGATGCATTGATTTTTTCGTATAGTTTAAGAACTTGAATCCGTTTTTTAACACGACTCAGAAGTCCCGTTTTGTTAACGACACACAAAAAGAAATTTCTTCCCGAAGTGGATTCGAAACATTCGGAGTCGGCAGATTTAATACTTCACAGTTAAACAAAAAACGCTCTTGAATCTTTCCTCTTGCGACTTTGTCGATAAAAAATACAATGACTGGACAACAAACATGTCAAACTTATCAAGCTCCCAATATCGTCTACGTTTGTGAGCAACCACTAAACCGCTCAGAGGGATCATGGCCCCGAGATATAGAAATGGAACCAGTATCCACGGCTTCGAAACATAACCCCTCCAAAACTATGTTTCTATGGTTGAGCGGAATAAATAAATGTACAACCCATCTTTTAAATTTGATGTGAACTCAAGTTATCGTGTTGTAGAAAATGCCAAGCTTTATGCATTTTAAGAACCCTTGTAACAAGGTTCTTTTTGAATGGTCTGTAGGTCAGGTTTATGGAAGAATATACGAAACAACCCCGAAATTATGGGTTCTTGTAAATATAGTTTTTTCTGTTAGAAATAGATTTGTTCTCGAAAGGATGAGCGTGAGAGCGTGATATAGGGTTGGAAAGCGTGACTCTCACGCCCAAAGCGTGAGACAGGTATACTTGATGACGAGTAGAAAAGTGGTCCCCATAGCCCATGTCAATATTAAATCAATCAACCAGCCACCTAGTAGCCAGATTGAACTGGCCTCGGACCATTATACCCAATACCTGTTTTATGTATGATGATCTATGATGTATTTATTTCTATATCTGAAGATTTGTTTTCAGTAAATTGTGCATCAAATTTAAATATCTTCTTTTTACAAGTTTCAAAGCTCATGCCAATAAACTATGTCAATCCATTAGTCTCTGAAGAGGACCTTTAGCGGGTACTGAGATCTGGTCTTTCATTTATAAATTTCCAGGTAGAGATTTCGAAACCGACTATAAATATGTATGAACAAAACTTTTATTTTATGTAAATTTGTGCCGGAGAGTTTCCGAATTGTTGTGTAGTTAAGGCACAGTTAGCTTTACGTTGTTCATTCTAATTTTTATTATTTATTTGAATATTTTCCTGTAATTTATAAGGAAGGACAACTCTTTTTTTAATTTTTCAATATGTCATCGAAGAGTTGCGTCCCATCGAGAGAGAGATTTTCCAAGTAAAGGGAGACTACTTAAAATTTGATATTGGAACATCCAAACAAATCTATAACAGCATCAATTTAGTGAATTGAAAAAAAACAATTGATAATTCAAAAACATATCGTATTTAAAAAATAATAAACTGTGACCAAGAATTGTACAGGTATTTTTAATGAAACTATAAAGCAGGGAAATCATCGATGTATCCAGTCGTCCAAAAAGGGTGATCCCGATGGGGTTCTGGTCGCTTTTTACAACATTTGAAAAAGAATACAAGCACCAAGGAGGGTAATTCTTGGATGATATCGGCTGGGAAGGAATGTGTAACTTTGCTGTGGACATCTTATGCTTCCCAGAATTAAAGATTTATTTCATTCCATGGCCGACATAAAAGATCGATGTATTACATCGATTAGGGACCGACCATTTAACTTCAAAGGGGGGGGGGGGGGGCTATGGTTGTTTTCTAAAAAAATATTTTGGATCTGATTTTATGTGAAAAAAATATTTTGGCTGCCAAAATGATGAAAAAAAAATTCTGACTGAGGCTTTCTGCCCAAAAAAATAATGTTAATTTTGAAAAAAAATATTTTTTTGATACGCGTGCAAAAAATATATAATTTGTTTCGCGCGAAGCGCGAAAACAATTTTCTGTCCAGAAAAAAAAAAACCATAACCCCCCCTTCAGGTTAAATGGTCGGTCCCTTAGGGAATACTTCTAACATAACACTGTAATCATAAAAACCTCACCCTGGTCTTATAATTTACAGGATGATATCAAGCTAAAAAAAACTCACAAATATTCAAAATTTAATTAAAAAAACTCACACAGAGCTAGTAAGTAAAAATTGAAACCCAATTTTCTCGTGATATCTTTTGGTTCGAAATAATATGCATACTCTGATCAAAGACTTGCATTTGCTGTAATGCAACATTAATTTTTTTCCATTTTATTACTTTTTAAATTCAATAAAAAATCACATTTAAACCTCACTTAAATCATTTAAATAACTTATTTAAAACTATCTAAAATAAACGTTTAAACTAATTAAACTACAAATTTAAACCATCATTTATTTTCAGTAAAGTTGTAATTTAAGCTTTAAGAAAACTAGCTTATTTTTTAGTATATTAGAAGTTTACTGAGTATATTAAATTCTATTAGATTTCTTATTTAAAGTTAAAGTAAACTAATATTATTTCTAACTAAACTTGAAGTTTAAAAAAAATATTAATTTGTGTAAATTTGGATTTTAATACTCCGAAAACTGCATTTAAATCAGATTAAATCTTAGATTTAAAAATGTTATTAAATTTACTTAAATTTTATCTATAAATGACGGTAAATTCAAATTAAATTTTAAACTAGAAATTAAATAATTTTTAAAATTTTTTAAACGTATCATTTCATGCAGTGAATTGTGTTTCGCAAGAGATAAAACTCCTTCAAAAGGATATGATGAATAAAATTTTCAAAACATTTAAATTGTTTTGGCTATGTTTATAAACAGAGTTTAAACCGCACTCTAAAAATCTAACTTTCCAAGCCTTAAATATGTTAAAATTCATTAAAGGCGTGTTTTGCAAAAGATAAAACTCCTTCGAAAGGATATGATGAATAAAATTTTCAAAATATCTAAAATGTTTTGATCATTTTTATAGACAGAGTTTAAACCACACTCTAAAAATCTAACTTTTCAAGCCTTTAATATGTCAAAATTCATTAAAATTGTGTTTCGCAAAGGATAAAACTCCTTCGAAAGGATATGATGAATAAAATTTTCAAAACATTTAAATTGTTTTGGTTATTTTTATAGACAGAGTTTAAACCGCACACTAAAATCTAACTTTTCAAACTTCAATATGCTGAAATTTGTTGATATTGTGTTTCGCAAAAGATAAAACTCCTTCGAAAGGATATGATGAATAAAATATTTAAAAAATTTAAATAGTTTTGGTCATGTTTATAGATAGAGTTTAAACTGCAGACTAAAAATCTAACTTTTCAAGCAATAAATATGTTAAAATTCATTAAAATTGTGTTTTGCAAAAGATAAAACTCCTTCGAAAGGACTGATGAATAAAAATTTTAAAATATTTCAATTGTTTTGGTCATTTTTATAGACAGAGGTTTAACCGCACACTAAAAACCTATGTTTTCAAGACTTAAATATGTCAAAATTCATTAAAATAATGTTGTGCAAAATATAAAACTCCTTTGGAAAAATATGATGAATAAAATTTGCAAAAAAATATTGTTTTTGTCATTTTCAAAGATTGAGTCTAAAACGCAGACTTTGCATTATGCAGTTTAGATACCCAGTTCTCATTCACAAATACATGGAAACGATTTAAATTGAAACAAAATACAGCATTCGTAATTTAATCAAACTGTTTCTTTATATTCGTAAAAGATGTATCTAACAACCTGGAAACACACGAACATAATATTATGTTTATTCGTTTTGCCTTGAAATTCCAAATATTTACGTATCCGTCATACGTGATTTACTGATTGATACAACACGTAATTGACGGATGCGATCAGTAAAATACGTTTACATACGTAAAATACGTTTACATCCGTAAAATACGTACACATCCGTTATTCATGGATCCGTCATCGATCAGTGAAAAATCAGTCATCAATCAGTCAAAAATCAGTCATCAATCAGTCAAAAATCCGTCATCAATCAGTCAACAATCCGTCAATAGGTAATGGCTACTGATACAAGGACTGTATCATAGTCAACGGAAATTATGTCCTTAGCTAGATATCAGTAACTGCGAGCATTTGTCTGGACAATACCTGTGTGTATTGTCTTTGTGACATTTAGGTTATTGGATGCGGTTTGTTTCCATTTATTTATTCACTTTTTTAATTTTGGGGCCATTTAGGGCTTGCTATATGGTGTGAGGTTCCTCCCTGTGTTTAAGACCGTACGGTGACCCCTAGATGCTTTGTTTTGGGTCGTTTTAACCTGGATATGGGATGTTGTCTCCTTGACATTTACCCAATTTCCTTTCATTTTCATATGAAGGAAGCGTTGCTCGATAATTATCAAAGAATTCAGCTCAAACCGGTGCTAGGGGCCGTCTTGAACTTACTGTGAGGTATGAGCAAAGCTTATTGTTGAAGGCCTCATGGTGACTTCAAGATGAAGAACAACAATAAAAGAGTTGTTCCATTGCTTGTTTTTACCATGTATTTCTAGAGACTTTGTCTCATGTGCATTTACTCCATATCCTTTCATTTACCATGGTGACTTTGGAAAACAATTTGCCTCATCAGTACAGCTAAAATTTAAACTCGTTTTCTCCGTATCATTCTATTATCCTCGGTACTATTAAAACCAAATTTTCTGTTGTTGTCTACTAAATACTTTATATGACTAAAACCATAACATGTCTCCGAATACGGTAACTTTAAAAAATGTTTTCACAGTTACAGCTAAAGTCAAAAGTATTTTGTCTTTCCAATACATCTAACACCTACATCATGTACTACTGAAATGAAAACACAAAATACCTAAAAGATGAAAGACCAACAAATCAAGTGAAAAGAATTGGAACGGTAAACATAAATTTTTCAAAACACCATTGATACGGAATTTTAATGCAACAATTATGTAATAGATAGTTTGATTTGTCAAAACTGAACGTCAATTTTACGATGCACATACCTCCGACAAAGCAGGTTCCCTGTCAAGTATGATTCCTTGTCCACTTAAAACTACATTAAATCCAATTAAAACACGGAATAGTTTGGTTGCGTTAGAATCGCAATAACAGTATATTATTCGGAATTCCGGGTTTGTCAATCTAGACTTGATAGTCAAAATTTCCGTTTACAAGCTACACTACGCGTCCCCTGTAAACTGCATTTTTGACCGTCAAACATACGATTGACGCCCCGGACATTCAAATAATGTACTGGTTTTGCTTAAATAACGATAAACATTAATTCATCACAACAAATTTTTGTTTCATTTTTGGTTACCACCTGGCGTATTTCAATAATAATATGGATCGATTCATTTTTTTTTAAGACAGCACATATAAACCACGCTGAAATACACTTTCCCTCGAAGACTGATCACTTAAAAAGTACAGCACTTCTTTACACTTTGATGGAACATATTTATTGAATTTAGATCTTGATAGAATGTACACGTATCACAGACTGTCAGTATATTCGGTGCTTTTGACGGCTAGAAAAATGTTCGCTTCGTTCAACCGTCCAAATGAACTTTTTGCGGGAAATCTGAAGTATGACGTCAGATTCATTTTTTCTAAGAGGCGGACAACGTAATTCTGGCAAATTGACGATAAAAAGGAGAATAAAATGCTTTTTTTCATATCAATGTAAAGAATACGGGTAGATTAAGTCATGACCTGATTATCGTTGAAAAATCAACAGTCAATTTTTATCTATACGGATAACTTTATTTTCTTCTTACACGTGTTTCTTGTCGGGAATCGGAAAATTGTGATTTCTTAACACCCTACAGTCGTACACATAAAAGTTTTTTAATTTTATTTGGTAGGTATTCTAAATTTCCACCAGAAAAAAGAATTTTGATTTTAAGTTTTAAAATAAAGAAATATAATTCATTTAAGGAAAGTGTGAATGGACACAATAATTCTGGAAAGACTGCCAACTTTGAGATACCATAGCGACAAAATTTAGTCGGTGACCCCCATTTTTTGTCGATCATTTTCTCTCAAGTCACAAACTACTTTGTCTAAAAATTTGAGAAAAAAATCAATAATAGAACCGAATAGGCAGTTTGGTATTTAAACATTTTTCGGATGTTACACCCTGATTCTGCCGCATTTAGTTAATGCGGTGTTTTGTACTTCTTGGTCATTCTCTTTTACAAGATGTCGACAATAATACGATTTCCTCCTAGTGTGAATTAACCAAACTATCTGTTTAATGCTGTGTTATGTGGCTCTCTGTTCTAACCCCCCTCCCCGAATCGCAGCTAACTTTTATGTCTGCTTATATTCCCCTCTTCAAAATAAATCATGCTAACATGAGCATTATATGTATGCACTGGTTGAAAAGTGCTCATTCTTTGACCTACCCACAAAATGTGTGAAAATTAGGTTTTACCCCAAATTCTTTCTGCAGTTGCCTCAAAATTTTGACCGATGCTTCAAAGTAATCAAAGATGAATAAAGTGATAGCTTATTGCATAAGCTTTACACATCGAGCGATGTTTTACGATCTCTATACCCCACAGAGAAATGAAATGTACCCTATGAAGTATTGGCGAAAAGTTTGATGTTTACCTTCAATTTGAGCAAATTTGATGGCATATAGAACCCAAAGTACAGCAAAATGTTTTTTCATATGCGCCCTTCGACAACTTATGTCTTTTCGACATTAAGAACTAAGGCACTCATAGTGTGAACTCCCATGAAAGCTGGAGTGACATCAGGTGCTTCGAAGGGTAAAAGTTGAGCAGGCCATGCTTACCCAACGGAACACCTGATGTAACTCCCGGTTTTCATGGGAGTTCACACTATGAGTGCCTTATTTCTTAATGTAGTCTTTTTTCTTTTCGTCTATTGTGGCTGTCTCATGTCCTTGTTTTATTTTTGTTTTTTCTGTTGCCGTTTTTGCCATGTCTTTTGAATTCCACTTTTGTAATCATCAATTCCTTTGTTCCTTCCGTATTCTACTGCCGTTGTTTTTGAAAAAATCGTCTGTCTGAACAGAAGCAAAATCTCAACCCCTTTTATTGCAAAAAAAACACTGTGTATTTAATTATATTTCACTTCAGAAGCTACTGATTTGTGATTAGCGTGAAATGTGCTTTATTTTTTACCACTAACTAAAAACAGATACCAATATAAGTACAAATAGCATCATGCCTTTTATCAGTCCGACAATTATTTATGCAAAAAGAGGCAAAATGGAAATTTTCTGATTTTTTATTTTCTCTGGTCTACATTATTTCGCAATGAGAAAACAAAATTATTTCTTGGATCAGATAAAATAATGCTTATTCAAATCTTTAAGAGAAGACATTTTAATTTTCATTTGGATATTCACTAAATGATCTTTGGTATTCAACTAATAATCTCTAAATTGTTCTCCAAAATGCAAAAATGTCTTTTAATGTAAAAAGTAAGTTTTCGATGAGGCAGTTATAGGGCAAACATACATTAAAACTAATCTTGGACAATGTAATCTCCTTTTGACAAAATA
Organism: Modiolus philippinarum; assembly: GCA_002080025.1. NCBI lineage: Eukaryota > Metazoa > Mollusca > Bivalvia > Mytilida > Modiolidae > Modiolus > Modiolus philippinarum. The sequence continues at coordinate 24,264 of MJUU01059785.1, read as the reverse complement.
ATTGGGATTAATCTTTTGAAGTTAGTTGTTATAAATTGTTGTTAATGATATCAATACAATGGGAGTATTTAAGATTTTAGAATTTGAAGGAATTTTGCTATTAATTTTTATATCATTAATATAAGAATTTTGTGCATTCTGTATTGTGTGGGGACACAAAAATTGTGTCTCTCTTTTTCAAAAAGGATGAAAGTGACCATTTCATTGAACTAATGTCCTTTAAGATGATTAGCTATGGTATTTTTCTGTACTTTTTCTACTTAACTAATCAGTTGTGACATAAAGTTGAAAAAATAACATCATTCATGTCCAAAGACTTCTTTTAATGTCAAATATGTTGAAAAAAATGGGCATTTTCGGTATTTTCAATATTTTCAATTTTTCGAAATTTAAATGTTAGGATCGTTAAATCTGAATATATGTCGTTTAATTACCTATGTAAAATTTTTTGACGTTATAACAACATAGTGAGACCGAATAAGTTTGTTTACATCTTTTGTTAATTTCACAAATGTCAAAATGAGAGCCCCTACCTCTAAAAAATTGCTTAAATTCTAAATATTCATACTTTAAATGCTGAAAAATAATGTTTTATTTTATTTTGGGTATACATTTTACTATACTCGACATACAGAAGAGCTATTAGTAAAATATGAATGTTTTGAGTCCGCATATATCCCCTCTTCAAAATAAAACATGTTAACACGAGCATAACCTGCACGCACTGGTGGAATAGGGCCCATTTTTAGACCCACCTACCGAAATTTAGGAAAATTTCGTTTTTCGTTAAAGTTTTTCTTTCAGTTGCTTCAAAATGTTCACAAAATGCCTTCAAGCCATAAAAAACAGGTATCAAATGAGCTTTATAAAGTACCCAATTTTGTACAATTTTCATGCCCAATACGTTCCATAGCGCAATTAAACGTATCCCTACCCAAATAAAATATTGACGAAAAAACTGATATTTTCATTGAAATTGCATAAGTTTGATGGTCTAGAGGACCCGAAGTGCATCGCAATTCCCGATTCTGAAAATTGTTTTTAGCTTTTCAATCTAATTTCTTCAATATAAAATAGGTTAAGACAATGTTAACATATTTTAAATGACTAAAATTTTATTTTCAAATATACCAAATATAGGGACCTTTGAATAATTTCGTTTTTGAATAAGTAGACCCACCTACCGAAATTTAGGAAAATTTCGTTTTTCGTTCAAGTTTTTCTTTCAGTTGCTTCAAAATGTTGACCAAATGCTTCCTAGGTATAAAAACGATGCAGCAAATTATTGCTTATTGTATAAGCTTTACAAAGAACTCAAATCTTTACAATTTCTATGCCAAATACCTTCCATAGTGTTATTAAACGTACTCCTCCCCCAATGAAATATTGAGGAAAATTAAGATATTGAAATTGCGTAAGTTTGATGGTCTAAAAAACCCGATATATATGACGATGTATATGACAATGATTCATAAATTATACCATGATTTCGTATTTTTAACAGCCATTTGTTGACTTAAACTCAGTAATTGAATCAACATTGATGAAAAATAGGAATTTTCAACATTTCAGATTTGCCCAAATTTCACTGTTAAATCGTTATATATGCCAGATATGGAGGATATATCTGCAGATATGCCAATCAGTTGTGCTAAGCGATACATTAGTTGTCTGAAAACATTGTTAAGAAAAACAAGAAGTGTTTGATGTGACTCAAAATACCGAAAATCTTACCCATACCCCAACAAATTATCCTTAAAATTGTCAATTTTTTTGTTTTTGTTCGCAACAAATTAACTCAAACACGCAAAATGTGCGTTGAATATGACAATGTAGCATACATTACAGCCATTTGTTGACTTAAACTTAACACTGTGCCCGAAATTGATGAAAAATGAGATTTTTTGATATTTCAGAATTGGCCAAAGTTCAGTGTTAACCCGTTATGTATGGCAAATCTTGACGATATATCTGCATATATGCCAATTATTTGTTCTTAGCAATACATGAGTTGTCTTAAAACAGTGTTTAGAATATCAAGGGGTGTTTAATGTGACTCTGAATACAGAGAATCTTACCCCTACCCCAACAAATTTCCCCTAACAAATTTTTGTCTAAGTGCGCATAAAAATACCTTCAACATAAAATGTGTGTTATATATGACAATGTTGCATGAATTACATCATGATTCGGTATTTTAACAGCTATTTGTTGACTTAAACTCAATATTTGGCCCAAACTGATGAAAAATTGAAATTATCAACATTTCAGATTTCTCCGAAGTTCATTGTTAAATAGTAATATATGTCAAATCTGGAGGATTAATCTGCAACTATGCCATTTAATTGTTCTAAGCGATACATTAGTAATTTTAAAACACTGTTTAGAAAAGCAAGGAGTGATTAATGTGACTGTAAATACCGAAAAACCTACCCCTACCCCAACAAATTTTCCCTATGATAGTGATCTTTTTACTATTTTCGCTTGAAAAAAACCAACACACACAATCTGCATTGAATATAACAATGTTGTATACTTTCTATCAAGATTTTTCATTTTAAATCCCACTTGTCAGCTTAAACTCAATATTTTGTACAGAAGTGATGAAAAATGGCAATTTTCAGCATTTCAGATTTGTCCAAAATTCACTTTTCAATAGTTATATGTGGCAAATCTTGAGGATTTATATGCAGATATGCCAATTCATTGTTCTAACCGATATATAAGCTTTATAAAAACAATGTTTAGAAGAACAAGGAGTGTTCAATGTGACTCTAAATACGGAAAATTTTACCCCTACCCCAGTAAAATTATGCTTAAAAATCCCCAGAATATGTATGCATGTACATTTATATTAACAAAACATACTAATCTTTTTTCTTTCTTTTTAAAAAATGCATTTTATATATTGCAATAACGCCAAAATATGGGTAAAATTGTATATTTGGGCGCTTTTCGCGAAAAATGGTATTTTTCAGCATTTCGGAATTTTACAAAATTCAAAGTTTAATTGTTGTATAACTGCCCATAAACTACACACACGATCTTATTTTTGATATATGGGAGTATCTATGTATTTTTGTATTTGAAATAATATGTTATTGAACCTTTATCCATTGTTTAAGCTTTCCAAGCTTAATAAAATGAAATAAATTGGGTCGAATATTTGTGGTAAAGCTTTATATGTTTGTAATTTATGAGACTGTAGTTATTCTTAAATGCTTAAAAACATATTTTCTTATGACTTAGATATAATGCAAGGATATCTAATCAACATTTTCAAGTTATTTATCAATTCAATGATGTATTTGCATCTCAAAGTCAAAACAGCAGAAATTCTGAAAAACGGAAAATTCCCATTTTGCATACAATTTCGAAAAGAAGTATCAAAAAGAGACCTCTGAAATCTACTTAAATGATATTCTGCATGTCATCTTTAGTGAAATACACACTCGAATTCCATAAAACATTATTCCTTAACCATTTAAAGACTACATGTTTCATATTTTCCCTTAATTTTAGGGGGAGGGGTGCTAATTTTGACATTTCTGAACCTATAAGACGTCTGAAACTTAAATGTTTGCACACGATTTGTTGCTAATATATCAGAAATCATTTTATTATTCTAAAATTCCGAAAATTCCCATTTTTCAAAAATTGTATACCGAAAATACAAATTTTGTGGACATTAATGGTTTTATTTTCAAACATTGTATCACAACAAATAAGTTAGGCATAAAAAACTAGATCAAATGACGAGGGTTGTTGATCTGAAAGGAATTGACAGCCTAAAATTGTTATTTTTGCTATTTTTTGCAGGGGTAGGTATGGCACGCGATAGTAACAAAAATGCGGTATATCTAGTATTTCGAACGAAAACTAGGGGTTTTCGTGCGAAATACTAGGTATACCGCACGTTAACTAGGGGTTTCCGATCGGTATACATAGTATTTCGCCGAAAACCCTAGTTTTCGTTCGCAATACTAGGTATACCGCATTTCTGTTACTATCGCGTGCCATACCGATCGGTATCGGAAATTCGAGTTTAGATCGAAAACGCTATTCATAGTTTTAGCCAATGAGAAGCATGAAACGGAAATTGCTATTTGATATTTAACGTTCGTCCAATCAGAAACGGAAAACGGTATTCAGGGTTTAATTAAACCAATCAAAATCGTTCATTCTGTTTATCGCTTATAATTTTCTATTTTTTATTCAAATTTTCGTATATTTTATTTGTTTTATATATTTTGATATTATAAATTAATTATCAAATAGAGTTGTGCCTTTGACACTTTTAGGTGCGAATGGATATCAGATTCGCGGGTCATGGGAGGATATTCGATCTCGACTGTCTGTATTCACCTTCACCAGTTAAAAGTTGTGAATATCGGCGTTTTAGATTTTGTTTAAAAAGAATTTTCCATTTAATTTATCTCTAGAGCAAAGATTTTTTATTTTCATATAACTTGATGTGTAATCTGTTTCGAAATTTAAAAAATCACGAATTTTGGTTTGAAATATAAATAATTTGATAAACAGTTGAAAAAACAAAAACTCAGTCTGATAAATGATCAAAACAATTCAGAGTTTTAAAACTTATTCTTCATGATATCCTTTCCAAGGAGTTTTATAATTCGCGAAGTTAAAACTTTCATGGATTTTAGCTTTTAAGAGGTATGAAAAGTATATTTTTTAGTCTGCGGTGTAAACTAACTCTTCAAAAATGACAAAAAAGTGAAGTTTTTTGAAAATTTTACATCATTATATCCTTGCGAAGGAGTTTGATAGGTTGCGAAATAAAAAATCAAGTTTTTGCTACGCGAATTATAAAACTCCTTCGAAAAGACATTATGATGTAAAATTTTCAAAACACTGAGATTTTTATGTCATTTTTAAAGACTGCGTTTAAACCACTGCTTCAAAATCTTACTTTTCATACCTATTATATTCTTAATTTGATGATTTTTGTATTTCGCAAGATATCAAACGCCTTCGCAAGGATTTAATGGAGTAAATTTTTCAAAACGCTTAATTTTTTTTCACATTTTAAAAGAGTTAATATAAACTGCAGACTAAAAATTTTACTTTTCATATCTGTTGAATGCTAAAATTCATGATTTTTTTTGCTTTGCGAATTATACAACTCCTTTCGAAAGGATATTATGATTAAAAATATTCATAAACCTAATTTTTTTTTGTCATTTTTAAAGACTGAGTTTAAACTGCTGATTTAAAATCATACTTTTCATACCTTTTCCATGTTAAATTTGAAGAATTTTTCATTTCGCAACCTATCAAACTCCTATGCAATGATATAATGATTTAAAATTTTCAAAACACTTAACTTTTTTGACATTTTTCAAGAGTTAGTTCAAACCGCAGACTAAAAATTTTACTTTTCATACCTTTTTAATGCTAAAATTAATCAATTTTTTGCTTTGCGAATTATAAAACTCCTTCGAAAGGACATTATGATGTAAAATTTTCAAAACACTGAGATTTTTATCTCATTTTTAAAAACTGCGTTTAAACCACTGCTTCAAAATCTTACTTTTCATACCTATTATATTCTTAATTTGATGATTTTTGTATTTCGCAACATATCAAATGCCTTCGCAAGGATATAATGAAGTAAAATCTTTAAAACGCTTAACTTTTTTCACATTTTAAAAGAGTTAGTATAAACTGCAGACTAAAAATTTTACTTTTCATCTTTTTAATGCTAAAATTCATGAAGTTTTTGCTTTGCGAATTAATACACTCCTTTCGAAAGGATATTATGATGTAAAATTTTTATAACACTGATTTTTTTTGGTCATTTTTAAAGACTGACTTTAAACTGCTGATTAAAATTCATACTTTTCATACCTATTCCATGTTAAATTTCATGATTTTTTTTTATTTCGCAACCTATCAAACTCCCACGCAATGATATAATGATGTAAAATTTTCAAAACACTTAACTTTTTGACATTTTTCAAGAGTTAGTTTACACCGCAGACTAAAAATTTTACTTTTCATACCTTTTAAATGCTAAAATCAAACAAGTTTTTGCTACGCGAATTATAAAACTCCTTCAAAAGGACATTATGATGTAAAATTTTCAAAACACTGAGATTTTTATGTCATTTTTAAAGACTGCGTTTAAATCACTGCTTCAAAATCTTACTTTTCATACCTATTATATTCCTAATTTGATGATTTTTGTATTTTGCAACACATCAAACGCCTTCGCAAGGATTTAATGAAGTAAAATTTTCAAAACGCTTAACTTTTTTCACATTTTAAAAGAGTTAGTATAAACTGCAGACTAAAAATTTTACTTTTCATATCTTTTTAATGCTAAAATTCATGAAGTTTTTGCTTTGCGGATTATAAAACTCCTTTCGAAAGAATATTATGATTTAAAATTTTCATAACCCTGTATTTTTTTTTGTCATTTGTAAAGACTGAGTTAAAACTGCTGATTTAAAATCATACTTTTCATACCTTTTCCATGTTAAATTTGAAGAATTTTTCATTTCGCAACCTATCAAACTGCTATGCAATTATATAATGATGTAAAATTTTCAAAACACTTAACTTTTAGTAATTTTTGAAGAGTTAGTTTACACCGCAGACAAAAAATTTTACTTTTTAACCTTTTTAATGCTAAAATTCATCAAGTTTTTGCTTAGCGAATTATAAAACTCCTTTGAAAGGAAATTATGATGTAAAATTTTCAAAACACTTGATTTTTTTTTGTCATTTTTAAAGACTGAGTTTAAACCACTGATTAAAAATCTAACTTTTCTACCTATTCTATGCTAAATTTGATGATTTTTTTTTATTTTGCAACATATCAAACTCTTTCGAGACCATATAATGAAGTAAAATTTTCAAAGCACTTTATTGTTTACTTCATTTTTAAATAGTAAGTTTAAACCGGATACTTAAAATGATACTTTTCATACCTCTTAAATGCTAAAATCCATCAAAGTTATAACTTTGCGAATTAAAAAATTCTTTGGAAAGGATAATATGATGAAGTAAAAGTTTTAAAACACTGAGTTGTTTTGATCATTTATAAGACTGAGTCTTTGTTTTTTCAACTACTTATCAAAATATTTATTTTTCTTACCAAATTTCATGATTTTTTTTAATTTCGAAACGGAGTACACATCAAGGTATATGCAAATAAAAATCTTTGCTCTAGAGATTAGTTAAATGGAATTTTTTTAAAACAAAGTCTTAAACGGCGATATTCACAACTTTTAACTGGTGTAGGTGAATACAGAATATCCTTCCATGACCCGCGAATCTGATATCCATTCGCACCTTAAAGTGTCACAGGCACAACTCTATTTGATAATTAATTAATAATATAAAAATATATGAAACAAATAAAAGATACGAAAATTTGAATAAAAAATAGAGAATTATAAGCGATAAACAGAATAAACGATTTTGATTGGTTTAATTAAACCCTGAATACCGTTTTCCTTTTCTGATTGGACGAACGTTAAATATCAAATAGCGATTTCCGTTTCTCGCTTCTCATTGGCTAAAACTATGAATAGCGTTTTTGGTTTAAACTCGAATTTCCGATACCGATCGGTTTGGCACGCGATAGTAACAAAAATGCGGTATACCTAGTATTTCGAACGAAAACTAGGGTTTTCGGCGAAATACTATGTATACCGATCGGAAACCCCTAGTTAACGTGCGGTATACCTAGTATTTCGCACGAAAACCCCTAGTTCTCGTCCGAAATACTAGGTATACCGCATTTTTGTTACTATCGCGTGCCATAGGTAGGGGTACATTTTTTTGTGTCTCCAGGTCATAAAAGTGACGTAAAGTGCCCAAACTTGAGTTCATTGTAAAGGATATTAAATTAGCTTTAATAACATTTTAACCCCTTTCTTACAAATAAAACACTGCTGATTTAACTTTCTTTCACTTCAAAGGCTACTGATTTGTGATTTGTAGTAAATGTGACTTATTTTTCAAATTAACTCAACAGTGATAACTTCCTCAGAACGAATAACAGCATAGAAAAAAAGAAGGGAACGGGGAATGTGTCCAAGAGACAACGACCCAAAGGGGAGAAATAACAACTCAAAGCATGCCCAGGGTCGTTCTAGCAATTATTCATATAAAAATGGCAGAATGCAGATTTAATGATGTTTAGTTTTTCCTGATTTATGTTATTTCGCAAACAAAAAGGATCAGATAAAATAACGTTTATTTAAATATTTTAGAGAAAACATTTTCATTTACATTTGGATATTCACTGAATAATATTTGCTCTTCAACAAATAACCTCTAAATTGTTCTCCAAAATACAAAAGTGTTTTTTTTTAAAGTAAGTTTTCGATGAGGCAGTTTTTAGTGCAAACATACAATAAAACTAATTTTGAACGATGTAATCTCCTTTTTACAAAATACCAGTTATTGAAGTTAAATGTTGAAATGAAAATGATATTTATAATGATATCAATAAAATGGGGATTGTTAAGGTTCTAGAATATGAAAAAGTTTTGTTAGTATATTACGAATGGGTTTTTTTATCATTAATATAAGTTAGGTAATTTTACACCATCTGTATTGTGTGGGATACAACAAAATCCATTCCTGTCCTGTGAAAATGGGGGATATGACGATTTTTTTTTTTTGCTCGTCTCCTTTAAGATAAGCAACTTCGGTATTTTGGTGTCTTTTTGTACCAAACTAATCAGTTGTGACACAAAGTTGAAAAAAAAAATAACACCATTAAGTCCAAACAATTCTTTTTCTGTCAACCTGTTAAAATGTTTGGATCGTAAAAATCTGAATATGTCCTTTGGTTGCCTATGTGATAAAGTTTATGATGATATAGCAACACATTGAGACCAAAATAATTTGTTTACATCTTATGTTATCAAAAAAAGGCCCCCTCCTCTGAAAATTTTGGAAAAATTGAAAATATTAATACTTTAAATGCTAAAATAAAATGTTTTATATTATATTGGGTATACATTTTACTTTACCTGACTCACAGGAGACCCATTTAGTAAAATTTAAATGTTTCAATGAGCTTCATTTGGCCGTTGTAACCAAAAAGTGAACGAATGGGAATTTACAGTTTTCTTAAATTACCGATTTGTTTACTTTTAAGATGTATATTTCCTTTATAATGTATATATAAAGTCAGAATATGGATGTTATGTCGTTTTATCATTGCCTTCCCTTTAAGTAGAATACATTTTTACAAATAAAACACTGCTTATTTAATTTTATTTTACTTCAAAAGCTTCTTTTTGTGATTAGTATGAAACGTGACATAATTTTACCATTGACTAAACACAAATACCTACATGAGTAGAAATAACGTCTTGTCTTTGGGCATTTCGGCAATTATTTATACAAATTAGGCAAAATATTTTTTTCCAGGTTTACGTTATCTCTAGAGAAGAAAACGAAATTATGTCTCGGATCAGATAAAATATTGTTTATTTAAATCTTTTAGAGAATACATTTTCGAAATAATCTAAATTGTTCTCAAAAACACCAAAATATCCTTTTTTATGATGAAGCAGTTTTAGTTCAAACATGCATTAAAAATAATTTTGGACGTTGTAATATCTTATTTAGAAAATAATTGCAATTAATCGTTTGAGATTGGTCGTTATAAATTGTACTATAAATGATATTGGTAATGATAACAATAAAAATTCGAGTTTTGAGGTTCGAGAATTTTAAAGAGTTTTGTGAATATATTTCCAATAAATCGTCATATCATTAATATAAATGTTGGCATTTCATACCCTCCGTATTGTGTGGGAATATAAAAAATGTATATTTGTCGAAAATGGTGTAAATGACGATTTTTGGCTAATACCTTTTTAGATCAACAACTTTAGTATTGTCTCTGTACTTTTGTACCTAACTAATGAGTTGTAGCAAAAAGTTTATAAGATAACACCATTAAAGTCCAAAGACTTTTTTTTATGTCAAAAGTTTTGAAAAAAAGAACTGGGAATTTTCCCTGTATACAATACATGTATTTTCAAATTTTCGACATTTAAATGTAATGAGCGTAGAAATCTGAATATGTGTCCTTTAATTGCCTATGTAATAATGTTTTATGATGGCATAGCAACAAAGTAATTGAGAACCGAACCGTCAATCCAAACTAAGACCATAATAATTTGTTTACAACTTCTGTTATTTAACCAAATGTCCAAATGAGCACCACTTCCCATAAAAATTAGGAAAACATGTAAATAGTCATCATGTAAATGCTGAAATATAATGTCTTGATTTGGGTATAACTTTTACTGTACTTAACGCACGCAGACCTATTTAGTAAAATATGATTGTTTAAGTGAGCTCAATTTGGCCTTGTATCCAAAAAATGTCTACAAAATCGAATAATACAGTTTTCTACATTTTTCTGATTTTTTGTAAGATGTATATTTCCTATATAATGTATATATTAACTCAAAATATGGATTTTATACCATCATAACATGCATTTCCTTTAAGCAGAATATTTTTTTTTTTTACAATTGAACAAATCTGCTGATTTAACAAATGCTAAATTTCAACCCCTTTATTACATATAAATCAATCTCAGTTACTTAAATTCAAATTAAAGCGATACTTTTTGTGATAAGTACGAAATGTGACATATTTTTACCTTTAATTACACATAGATACCTACATGGGTAGAAATAACGTCTTTTGGGTCGTTTTGCCAAATAATTCATACAAAAAGAGGCAAAATGGAAAATTTCTTTTTTTTATGTTTCCTGATCTACATTATTTTGCAATAAGAAAAAAAAATGCTCGGATCAGAAAAAAAATGATTATTTATATTTTTTAGAGAATACATGTTTATTTTCATTGAATATTAACGAAATAATCTTTGATATTCAACATATAACCGCTAAATTGTTCTCCAAAATACAAAAATGTCATTTTAATGTAGAAGTAAGTTTCCGGTGATGCAGGTTTTAGTGCAAACATACATAAAACTAATTTTGGATGATTTAATCTCATTTTTACAAAAAAATTGCGATTAATCTTCAAAGATAGTCGTTATCAGTTGAAATGAAAATGATATTGATAAGGATATCAATAAAAGTTTTTGAGATTCTAGAACTTGAAGGAGTTTTGTGAATATATTACGAATGTTTTTTTTTATATCACTAAGTTAGGGAATGTATGCCTTCTGTATTATGTGGTGATACAAAAAATGTATATCCGTAATGTAAAATGGTGAAACTTACGGTTTCTTTGAGGAGGGGTGGGGGGTCGTTTCGTTTAAGATCAGCAACTTTGGTACCCTCGTGCACCTTTTTTACCTTACCAATACGTTGTCACTTAAAGTTGAAAAATCACATCATTAAAGTCCAAAGCCTTCCTTTTATATCATCTTTTTTTCTAATGTTCATTTTTGTTATTTTCAATATTTTCAATTTTTCAACATTTAAATGTATGGATCATAAAAATCTTAATATATGTCCTTTAATTCCTTCTGTAATACTGTTTTATAATGTTTCAACAACAAATTGAGGCCACAATAGTTTGCTTACATCTTCATTAGAATACCGAAGGAACAAAGAAAGCGATGACTACAAAATTCGAAGTTCAAAGACATGGCAAACAAGCAAAGACGAAACAAGGACGTGAAAGTCGAAATAAGCAAATGTACCTCTGAAAATTTGGGAAAAATTCTAAATATTCATGCTTTCAATTCTAAAATGTTTATTTGATTTGGGGTATGAGTTTGCTTTACATGATTCACAGGAGACCTGTTTGGTAAAATCAGAATCCTTCAATGATTTACATTGTATCCAGAAATGTGCACAAATGGCAATTTTCAGTTTTCTAGAATCACTACTTATTTGTTTGATAAGATGTATATTTCCTGTATAATGTATATATAAACTCAAAATATGGATGTTATATAGTTATAGCACGTCTATCCTTTAAGTAGAATACATTTTTACCTTTCAACATATCTGCAGACTAAACAAAAGCAAAATTTTAACACCTTTCTTACAAATAAAACACTGCTTATTTATTTTGTTCCACTTCAAAAGCTAATGATTTGTGATTAGTATGAAATGCGACTTAGTTCATCATTAATCAAACACAGATGCCTACATTAGTACAAATAACGTCATGCCTTGGGTTGTTCCAGCAATTATTTATAAATTAATAGGCGAAATGATTTTTTTTTTATATCTTATTTTCCAGGTTTAAAATTGACTAAAGCCAATATGCCAGGTTTATAAATTTCCTTACTTTCAGCTTTGTTTGGTAAAAAATGACTAAGAAATTATGTCGGGTACATAATTTCCCTTATTTTAAGCTTTGTTTGGTAAAAAATAACTTCCCTTATTTAAAGCTTATGTTGGTAAAAGCTGACTAAAATAAATATGCCGGGTATATGAACTCCCTTATTTTAAGCTTACTTTGATAAAAAATTCACTAAAATAGATATGCCGGGTACTAAATTCTCTTATTTTAAGCTTTGTTTGTTAAGAATTGACTGAAATAAGTATGCCAGGTACATGAAATTTGTAAAAATTAACTAAAATAAATAAGCCGGGTACATGAATTTGGTAAAAATTGACTAAAAAAGTATGCGTCGTACATAAATTCCTTATTTTTAGCTTTGTTTGGTATAAATTGTCTAAAATTAATATGCTGGGTACGCAAATGCCCTTACTTTCAGCTTTGTTTGGTATTAAGTGACTAAAATAAATATGCTGGGTACATAAATGCCCTTATTTTAAGCTTTATTTGGTAAAATTGACTAAGATAAATATGCCGGGTACATAAATGCCCATATCTTTAGCTTTGATGTAAATTGACTAAAATAAATATGCCAGGAACATAAATTCTTTTATTTCAAGCTTTATTGGCAAAAATTGATAAATATAACTATGCCGGGTACATAAATTTCCGTATTTTCAGCTTTGTTTGGTAAAAATTGACTAAAATAAATATGCTAGGTACATGAATTTCGTAAAAATGACCAAAATAAAAATGCAGGGTGCATAAATTACCTTATTTTCAGCTTTGTTTGTTAAAAATTGACTAAAATAAATATGCCTGGTAAATGAAATTGGTTAAAATGACTAAAATAAATATGCGGGGTACATAAATTCCCTTTTTTTTAAGCTTTGTTTGGTATACATTGACTAGCATAGATATGCCGGGAGCATACATTCCTTTATTTTAAGCTTTATTGGTAACAATTGATTAAAATAATTAAGCCGGTTACAGAAATTTTCGTTATTTTAGCTTGGTTTGGTAAAAATGACTAAACAGATATGCTGGGTATATAAATTCCCTTATTTCTAGCTTTTTTTTTTGGTAAAACATGTTTAAAATAAATATGCAGGCTACATACATTTCCTTATTCTCAGCTTTGTTTTATATAAATTGACTAAAATAAATATGCCTGGTACAGGAATATGGTAAAAATTGACCAAAGTCAATATGCTGGGTACATATATTCCCTTATTTTAAGCTTTATTTGGTAAAAATTGACTAAAATAAAATGCCGAGAGGATAAATTCCTTTATTTTAAGCTTTATTGGTAATTTATTAAAATAATTATACCGGGTACATAAATTTCGGTTCTTTCAGCCTTTTTTTGGTAAAAATGACTAAAAAGATATACTGGGTATATAAATTCCCTTATTTTCAGCTTTGTTTGGTAAAAAATGACTAAAATAAATATGCCGTCTACATGAATTTGGTAAAAAATGACTAAAATGAATATGCAGTGTACATAAATCCACTTATTAAAAGTTTTGTTTGGTATAAATTGACTAAAATAAATATGTCCGGTACATAAATTCCCTTTTTTCAGCTTTGTTTGCTTAAAAATGACTAAAATAAATATGCAGGGTACATAAGTTTCCTAATTCTCAGCTTTTTTGGTATAATTTGACTAAAATAAATATGCCGGGTACATGAATTTGGTAAAAAATTGACTAAAATTAATATACTGGGTACATAAATTCCCTTATTTTAACCTTTTTTGTTAAAATTGACTAAACTAAATATGCTGGGTACATGAATTTGGTGAAAAATTGACTAAAAAAGTATGCGGGGTACATAAATTCCTTATTTTCAGCTTTGTTTTGTATAAATTGACTAAAATATAAATGCTCTTATTTTCAGCTTTGTTATAATTTGACTCCAATAAATATGCCGGGAACATAAATTCCTTTATTTTAAGCTTTATTTGGGAAAAGTTGACTAAAATAAATATACCGGGAACATAAATTCTTTTATTTTAAGCTTTATTGGTAAAAATTATTCAAATAATTATGCTGGGTACATATCCGTTATTTCAGCTTTGTTGCGTAAAAAATGACTAAAATAAATATGCAGGGTACATAAATTTCCTTATTTTCAGCTTTCCTTGGTATAAATTGACTAAAATAAATATGCAGGGTACATGAATTTAGTAAAAATTGACTAAAATCAATAAGCCGTGAACATAAATGCCCTTATTTGAAGCTTAATTTGGTAAAAAAATGACTAAAATAAATATGCAGGGTACATGAATGCCCTTATTTTCAGTTTTGTTTGATATATTTTGAGTAAAATAAATATGCCGGGTACATAAATTCCTTATTTTAAGCTTTATTTGGTAAAAATTGAGTAAAATAAATATGCCGGGAAAATTAATTTGGTAAACATTGACTAAATAAGTATGCAAAGTACATAAATTCCCTAATTTTCAGCTTTGTGTGGTAAAAATTGACTAAAATAAATATGCAAGGTACATGAATTTGGTTAAAAACGCCTAAAATAAATATGCAGGGTACATTAATTCCCCCCTTTTTTAAGCTTTGTTTGGTATAAGTTAAATAGCAAAAATATGCCGGGAGCATAAATTCCTTTATCTTAAGCTTTATTGGTAACATTTGATTAAAATAATTATGCCGGGTAAATAAATTTCCGTTATTTCAGCTTTGTTTGGTAAAAATGACTAAAACGATATGCTGGGTATATAAATTCCCTTATTTTAGCTTTGTTTTATATAAATTGACTAAAATAAATATGCCCTGTACATGAATTTGGTAAAAATTGACCAAAGTTAATATGCTGGGTACATAAATTCCCTTATTTTAAGCTTTATTTGGTAAAAATTGACTAAAATAAAATGCCGGGAGGATAAATTCCTTTATTTTAAGCTTCATTGGTAATTTATTAGAAAAATTATGCCGGGTACATAAATTTCCGTTCTTTCAGCTTTTTTGGTAAAAATAAAATAAAATAAAATAAATATGCCATGTACATGAATTTGGTAAAAAATGACTAAAATAAATATGCAGGGTACATAAATTCACTTATTAAAGGTTCTGTTTGGTATAACTTGTCTAAAATAAATATGCCAGGTGCATAAATTCCCGTTTTTCAGCTTTGTTTGGTAAAAAAATGACTAAAATAAATATGCAGGGTACATAAATTTCCTAATTCTCAGCTTTGTTTGGTATAAATGGACTAAAATAAATGTGTCGCGTACATGAATTTGGTAAAAATTGACTAAAATCAATATGCTGGGTACATAAATTCCCTTATTTTAACCTTTTTTGGTAAAAATTGACTAAAATAAATATGCTGGGTACATGAATTTGGAGAAAAATTGACTTAAGTATGCGGGGTACATAACTTCCTTATTTTCAGCTTTGTTTGGTATAAATTGACTAAAATTAATATGCTGGGTACATAAATGCTCTTATTTTCAGCTTTTGGTCTAATTTGACTAGAATAAATGTACCGGGTACATAAATTTCCTTATTTTCAGCTTTATTTGGTAAAAATTGACTAAAATTAATATGCCTGGTAAATAAATTCCTTATTTTAAGCTTTGTTTTGTATGAATTGACTATAATAAATATACCCAGAACATAAATTTCTTTATTTTAAGCTTGATTGGTAAAATTGATTAAAATAATTATGCCGGGTACATAAATTTCCTTTTTTTTCAGCTTTCTTTGGTTAAAATGAAAATATGCTGGGTATATAAATTTCGTTATTTTCAGCTTTGCTTGGTAAAAATTGACTAAATACATATACTGGGTACATAATTTTTCCTTAATTTCAGCTTTGACTGGTAAAAATTGACTAAAAAAATATGCCGGGTACATGAATTTTCTTATTTGAAGCTTACTTAGGTAAGAAATGACTAAAATAAATATGACAGGTACATAAATTCCGTTATTTTCGGCTCTGTTTGGTAAAAATTGCCTACAAGTAGACTTAAAAATATGCTGGGTACATAATTTCACTTATTTCAAGCTTTGGCTGTAAAAATTGACTAAAATAAATCTGCCGTGTACATGAATACCCTTATTTTAAGCTTACTTTGGTGAAACTACACTGAAATGAATATGCCATGTACATACATTTCCTTATTTTAAGCTTTGTTTGGTAAAAATTGACTAAAAGAAATATGCCGGGTACATAGATTTATGTTTAGCTTAATTGGATAAAAATTAACTAAAAAAAATATACAGGGTACATGAATTTGGTAAAAAGTAACTAAATACCGAAGCTACTGTGAATTTACTTTCTGCATATGCGCATATCGACAATTTATGTCTCATCAGTGCAGATAAAATCTACACACTGGGAAGACCAGAAACTCAAAGATGTTTTAAAAAATGATAAAGAACAAAATACCAATATGATCTAAATGTAAAGCCAAAAATGCCTAAAATAAATATGCAGTATGCATAAATTCCCTTATTTTAAGCTTTGTTTGTTATAAAGTGACTAAAATAAATATGCCCGGTACATGAATTCCCTTATTGTCAGCTGTTTTGGGTATAAATTTACTTAAATAAATATGCCGGGTACATAAATGTCCTTATTTTCATCTTTGTTTGGTATAATTTGACGAAAATAAAAATGCCAGGTACATAAATTGCCTTATTTTAAGCTATATTTGGTATAACTTGACTAAAAGTAGACTTAAAATATGCTGGGTACATGATTTCTCTTATTTCAAGCTTTTTAGGGTAAAAATTAGTGCAATTAATACGCCGTGTACAAAACTTTCCTAATTTTATGCTTTGTTTGGTAAAACTTGACTAAAATAGTATGCCGGTTATAAAGATTTTTTAAGCTTAATTTGGTACAAATTGACTAACATAGATATGCAGGTACATGCATTTCCTAAGTTTCAGCTTTGTTTGGTGCAAAATGACTTAAAACATGTGCTGGGTACATAATTTCCCTTATATTAAGCTTTGATTGGTAAAAAATGAATAAAATAAATATGCCGGGTAGATGAATTCCCTTATTTTAAGCTTACTTTGGTAAAAAGATACTAAAATAAATATGCCAGGTACATAAATTCCCATATTTTAAGCTGTGATTGCTATAAATTGACTAAAATAAATATCCCGGGTAGATGAATTCCCTTATATTGACTAAAATAAATGTGCCAGGTACATAAATTCCCTTATTTTCAGCTTTGTTTGGTAAAAATGACTAAATACATATGCTGGGTACATAATTTCCCATATATTAAGCTTCGATTGGTAAAAATTGACTAAAATAAATATGCCGGGTATATGAATTCCCTTATTTTAGGCTTACTTTGCTAGGAAGTGACTAAAATAAATATGACAGGTACATAAATTTCGTTATTTTCGGCTTTGTTTGGTAAAAAAGGACCAAAAATAGACTTAAAAATAAGCTGGGTACATATTTTCCCCTATTTCAACCTTTTTTGGGTAAAAATTGACTAAAATTAATCTGCCGTGTACATAAATACCCTTATTTTAAGCTTACTTTGGTAAAAATACACTAAAATAAATATGTTATCAATGAAGGGATATGGAGTAAATGCAAATGAGACAATGTCTCTACAAATACATGGTAAATAAGCAATGGAACAACGCTTTTATTGTTGTTCTTCATCTTGAAGTCGCCATGAGGCCTTCAACAATGAGCTTTACTCATACCTCATAGCAAGTTCAAGACGGCACCTAGCACGGTTTGAGCGGAATTCATTGCTAATTGTCGAGCAACGCTACATCCATGCTTTTTTATCCTAATGATCCATGGATTCGGGATCGTCAACAAACTTAAAGTAAACTGGCGAAGTGTTCTTACAATCGCTGTCATAAATTCCTTTATTTTAAGCTTTATTTGGTAAAAATTGACTTAAATATATATGCCGGGTACATAAATTTATTTTTAGCTTAAGTTGATAAAAATTGCCAAAAAAAAAAAAAAAAAAAAA